>JBAMJV010011448.1:0-28963 GCA_037951105.1 Echinarachnius parma | reverse complement strand
CATCATGTAGTAATGAGCGATCTCGCAAATGGCCTTCTAGTACATGAAAATACACTAATTTCTCATTTTCAGAGCTAAAAATATTTTGCGTCTGCTTGTTTTCACGTATTCATAGAAGAATATCGATGGGCCAACCTCATTGGCATTTGTAAGCTCATAAAGTTGCCTTTGTTATGAAGAAAATTTCAAATCTGTAAAATTTCCATGTAGAAGTCAAAATGGCTGCAGCTCGCAAGTGACGTCACGATCGATAGCAATTGCGAACGATACTAAAAATCGAGAGCAAAGTTCATCCTGTCATAACTTTTTTATTGCTATACCGTTTTGGCTCAGATTTTCGATCATGATTCTTCATGTTCACCTCATTTTATAGCAAACATCACATTTCTTGGGTGGAATTCCCCTTTAAATATTAAAACCAATAAGATCAAATTTTGTTTATCATTTCATGTGTGGGGACAGGCCGGATGAAATGCTATGACGTCATTGAGTCATATAATTTACTACACACACACACATAATTTCACATACCTTTGAGATTTTTTTTCCAAGATTTTTTGCCCCCATGCCAAACGTCAAAACTGTGCAGGAGCTCTGGATAGTCACGTCCTTTAATACAAAATAGAAATACATTGATTGGGATTAGAACTATTTAAGAGGTAAGAGTTAGTGTCAACAATGCACGAGTGAAATGTTGCTTGTAAGTTTTTGTCCATGGTGGTGTTGATAATATGTGTGGTTTGCAGTTGCACTACGTAAGATGGGAGGATTAACTAGAGTCAACCTATTTGAAACGTTGAGCCCCTGCTACCATCCACCCTCTCATAACAATAACAACAGTCCTTTCCAGGACTATCCCAACATTCCTTTGTAGGACTACCATACGGCACCTACCAATCAAGTTTGGTCACAAACAGATGCAGCGTTGGAAAGCTATCAACCCTTATAGACCGTTACCACCCTGAACCTTCACATTTCATTTGACGTAATTTGACCTTTGGCCCCAGAATATCATGGAGCCCAATAAAGGGCACCTACCAATCAACTTTGGTCACAGATGGATGCAGTGTTGCAAAGTTATTCAAAATTGTGTAAAGGTCACAGACGGAGGACGGGCGCACTTTGGATTCCCTAGTCTCCCTCCACCACGGTGGGCTCGACATAAACTAGTCAATGTAGCATTACAAATAATTTGTTTACTATGTCACAGTATTGCAAGAAATACAGATTATTCTAGAAAGTTTTCTTGGCATTCTTGCAAAAAGAATATTAAGTCATGGAAAGGTAGACACGTAATGAGAATTTGGGTCATATTGAAAGTATACATTTAAGCTGGCTAAACTGAACCAATATCAAACTTACGGATGATGGCAGCAATCGTGGGATGGGCATCCGTCACGACCTCCTTGATGTTGACTCCCTCCGTTTTGAGCTCCTCTAGAGCCCTGACAAGGGCACGAGGGCTCCATGTTGGGGCTCTTGTCGTCGACTTCCCTCTTATCCAGGATCTGGACATTCACGATCTCCCCGGGTCTCGTTGTCCAGCAATGTGTAAGTACAGTATTGGGCAGAGAAACCCGGGGAATCGTTCCGTGCATCTCCTGCAAATTGCAATGGAAGAAGATAATTTCAATAGTATCATATAATTGTGCAAAGTGACAATATTTAGCTAATGCAAAGATAACATATTATCAAACTAACATGGCAATAAGTATGAATGTGTTCAGACTGAATATTCTATGATGACAATAGCAAAAAGAATAATTGAACAGCAATTATGATTACAAATATGTCAAACGTACTCACCACACACTACCACCTCTCTGTCGGCAATCTTTTGCCTTGTCTCCTCTATGATCTGCTGAAGGTGTCCTCGATGGTGGGTGCAGCATAATGATTCTGAACGGCTTGGAATAGGCCGCTCAGCAATCATATGTAGGGACATGAAATTGGCCATCATCTGTACTTTCGTGAAATTATTTCCTGAAAGAAGAATAGCAGAGGCCAACTTCATGTCGCCTACATGCGAGTTGTTGAAAGTCTCCTGCATGCATAGCCGATGAGTGTGGCCCTCCGACTGTGTGCAAGTCTGAAAAAAAAGGGGTTTGCAAAAGTGTATGAGAAATATGTTCCAGACAGCCAGAATATGTAATAATCATTATATATTGTTGTTATCCATTTCACAGTTAGATATTCAATGAAATGCTGCACTCAAAAGATATTACGACATGTTCTTAAATAGCCTCATGATAGACCCAAGATAATTTACTATGTCCAAGTATGAACTTTTTACACAGATAAACACACGGAAAAGAATGTTATAAAATTTTGAACATAAATTGGTCAGTTACTTCTGAACAATAAAGACAACCACTTGTCATGTATGATTTAATAACAATTAATAGTCTAATACACACCCAGACAATGTGCCCTGAAGTCCCAGCAGACTTTACTTCTATAGTGGTGCTGGCACCACAAACGCCGCAAGCTGGCCTGGCCTGCCTTGCCAACACTACCAGCATACCCCTCGTCACCACGTAGAGGGGCATTGCGGCAGCCTCCTTCGGGCCAATGAGGTGGTGTAGGCCACTGCAGGTTGTGTCTTGACTCTCCTCCAGGTCAAAAACCTCCTCCTCTACAGTAATCGGTACCGTGCCCTTGCATTGATTTCTGTGTGTATTGGAAGAAATATAATGATCCATCAATTAATTATTCAGCACTGGTCCATGTGTTGTAGACATAAGTGTTGTAAAAACTTTAACTTCAAATTTGAGATAAAAATGTATTATTTTCTGCAATGGGTATATAGCATCATTGAAATAAACAATAATTATGCGTGTAAACAAACAATTTTAAATGAAAGTTATGTTTTAGATATTTTAGTAAAACTTAGAAATACACTCAATTCCATTCTCCACCAGAATTAGGTATTTGAATACACTAACTTACTTGTTAGTCTCATGTGACGGATGCCACACCTCTTCACTACCATCAGAGTCCGTGTCTTCCTCCAGGAAGATATAATCTCCCCTCTGGGTGTAGGTTACACTCACACTGTTGACAAGAAATTGAGATTTAACAATGTCGTGGTCAATTAATTAAATATTTGCTTTCTACATGTAGCTCAGGTGATACAGCACATTTTAGCAATATGTCGGTCTCAGAGGTTGAAATCGTACAGTAACCCGATTTTAAGTTACAGGCCTGATGCTGCAAATAGTATATTGCCCATGATTTTTTTCAAACAAATTACAGGTTCCAGCCGAGATTTTACCCATTTAACAAACTAAAATACAACATGTAATACTATCAGTTTTTGTATATAATGTAAAAAAGATACAGAATAAAAATACAACATACTCAAGTTCTTCATCTGACTCCTGGGACAGAGGTTCTTGATAGTCAATGCTGAAGCTACAGAGTGATGCAGAGGGAGAGAGAGGACATTATGATTTATGAAAATGCGTATGTGTACAATCAAATATGACAGACACATCTCCCTCAAACATCATACACACATATATGTAACAAAATGTATACTTCCTCCTCTGGTTTATTTTATTTCAACATATGATTTCCGTCAATTCAAAACTTACTGCTCATGACAGTATAATACTTCTTTTGGAAAGAAATGACAGCTTTTATAAGAAAATAACAAAATTATTAATTAGTTAGAAAATGCAAAAATAAACAACAAAATATAATTTCGTCATTCGAATGGACCTCTTCTTGTTCCTGTCCAGATGCCCGACGGTAGGTGCTGAAGAAACAGATAATGAGGGAGTAGATGTTACAGGCTAGAATGAAAGCTCTATTTGTTTTCCATTCAGTACATACATCACTAAGAGACTCTCTAACAGTATGTTTGAGTTCGAAGGATGCTAGACTATGGGCAAAATCGTGGAGAGAGTGAGTTAGGAGGAGGGGCTAAAAGCATCCCCCCCCCCCCCCCCCCCCCCAACAAAAAAAATAAAATAAATAAATAAACAAATAATAAAATAAAATAAAATAAATAAATAAACCAAACCCAATAAATAAATTAAAACAAAAAAAAAAAAAAAAAAAAAAAGAAATTGACTCTTGTCAAAACTTTTTGCAGCTTAGCCTTAGAACAGATTTGTGATAACATACCTCAGATTGGGTTCCACTTGCTCCTTGTCTGATGTTATCCTCTCCACGCCAGACATCGCAGCACTGAAAGAAATGAGGGGATGGGGTTAGATGATGAGTGGAAAAACTGTAAGAACATGGGGTGTGCGCTATGGGAAGTAATGGAAGTAATGGAAGTAACATGGGAAGTAATGTACATAAATGCAGTGTGTCACTCCAAAGCAAATTATGATCAGTTTGGTTGTATTATTTGAGGGTTGGGATAGCTGTACGGAAATCTGATTAAAGGAAAATTTAACCCAGCAAAATGTTGCTTCCATATAGTTTACGAGATCAGGAGGAATGATTTCTTCAAGTGTAAATCAGGCATGAAACAAAAAACTATGAGTATGACCCTTTGAAAATGACAATTTATTTCAAAGTCAAATTGGCAATGCATACTGATATGTTGGAGTGCTAGTACCCATGTATTGTACACAAATGTTCACAATTGTTAATTTTTCTTCAAAGTCACACCTTTACATTTCCCAAACTCATATGCTGTGCATTACTAAACACATGTTGTAGGGCATAGATTTTGAGAATATTCAAACTTATACATATTTTGAATGTACGTATGGTGAGCTATCCACAACTTAGCAACAATGTTTTGCCGATTTGAGCTCCTCATATAAATACATGTAAATGGCTATTTCCATACTCTAAAGACAAATATTAGTTTTATTATGTGATTGTGCTGAAACTCACAGACAATATGCATCGTATTTCTTGTTTTATATTGCAAATAATAAATGTTCAAAGTTTCATGAAAATTGAGAACAAAGTCAACATCTTACCTCTCATTAGAGGAGGCCGAGGACCTTCATATGAAAAGGAAAGAAGAGAATATAACAAACATAAGTGCATACATTACATGTGCAGTTTGTATTCATTGTACGCACAAAGCACATACCGAGGCATAAACATTGAAAAGAAATATCAATTGATAAACTGCATTCACAATACAAGGCGATAGCTGTAGGCGAATGTGTCTCGCCCAATTGCGCGCATTCATGCAAATGAAATTTGGTTACAAACAGATGCAGGGTTGGAAAGTTATCGACCATTATAGTCTTGCAGGTAAATTTTAAACTTTGACCTCATTTAACCTTTGACCTACAAATGTGACCTTTGACCCCATAATATGGAGGCCAATATCGAGCTTGGTTACAAACAGATGCAGGTTTGGAAAGTTATCAACCCTAATAGACTCTTACCCCAAAACTTTCACATTTGACTTTTGACCTTCGACCCCAGCATATCATGGCCAATATAGGGCATCTACGTCACGGACGTACAGACGCATTTTGGATCCCTTATTCTCCCTCCACCTACCATAGGCTCAACAAAAACTGATTAGAATTATGTTAGTCTCTCTCTTCATAGAAGTAAGCCATGCATCATGATTACGTATCCAATTGATTTAAGAAACACTCCCATTGTGAGCCAATTCGTTTGATCCACTTGCAAGGTAGGGCTTATAATGTGACTTACATGTTACATCTTATAAGGGTTTGCGTGGGAATTAATTGTACATTTATTTTTAAAGGGATTATCAACAGAGTCTACATGTGAGCTAAGGTACCTATTGATTCTTATCTTGTCATTTATTTTTCTCATAAACAAAGAAAAATTGAAATTGTCAACCTTATCAAAGTGTGGATGTAAGAATCATGTATGACAAATGTTGCACATCACTAGATCACAATCATAACACAGTGCATGGGCATTACAATTCATAGAAAGCAATAAACATATTACCTTGTTAATGAAAATATGGTGATGGGAAGAGCGTTAATAATTGACAAAAGCTTCACACAATAAATATACATGTTCATATGTTTATCTTACCAATAGACTTTGACAAGCATAAAAGGTTTTCTTTTCCAAATTGGTCAGAGACAACAGAATTCATTCATCAAAAAAAGTTCCAACAATTATCACAAACTCAAACAGACAGGTACAGCCTGGACAGGTATTACATTATGTAACATAACAAAGAATACACAATTTGATGTTTCTCACCCCATTCCTGGAACTGCAGTTTTCTTCCTTTCCCTATCTCTGTGAAGAAGAAATAAGGGGCTTGTTACTTATAGAACTCATTCACTTTCAAGCACAAATATATTCATGAGCTGTAGAACTATCATTCTCCTAAGATGGAGAAACTCACAACAAAAATATTCTTATAAATGAAAGGTAGTAGGCGTTATTCCATTCATTATTTGAAATACAAATCACCATTCTAAAGTATGTGTTCATGGGTCAGCAAAATTTTCTAGGACATATTACACATCTTCATGTTTTGTCTCCAAATGGTGTACAAATTGGCGCACTAACAGACAGAACACATACGGAACCATGAGTTCTGTTGCTCCCAGAAGTGCTGGTGATTGTATTGTTTCATAGAAGAATAAAATCCTTTGGAAAATGGCCCACTTTTATTACTGTTTTGTACTGAAATAAAGTCAAATACAGTGTTCACTAATTTATTTGACTCATCCTGATAACAGGACATAATTAAAGAAAGAATACAATGTATCAAATCAAAATAATCGCATGAAGTGTGAATTTCAGACAACGTAATTTCAAATTTGAAACATCACATGACAGGTAAGTTGCTTATTCAATTTTTACAGGAAAAGACATTTGATCAAGTACTAAATTACATGTTAACAATTGCAAATTATTCAAATCAAGTTCAAGACTATAGATGCATTTTGACCTACTACTCTAGTGCTCCTCGGAGGTTCTGTACTGGAAGAAGAAATCACACAAATGACGTATTACTGTTCATCTTACCTTGAAAACTTTGGAACCAATGGTGACTGGAAAAATGGCAGGCTGTCAATGCAGTAAAGAAAAAAATCATTAATTTTAGGGCACACAGTATGCAATGGGAATTACAAATTTTTTTTAAATGGCACGAAGGAGAGTGATATCAGTAATGATTTGAGTAGTTTCCTAACATATATGTAATTGCCTGCCAAAGCTGAATAATGACAAGTCACAAGGGTGCTTTCCCCTACCTCGCCCATCTTTCTGTGAATGTGTGTTAAAGGGGCCTTGCCAACCAAATGCATGTTGACTTTGGTTCATCTGTATTAGTGTACACTTTAAATATTTGTAAACCGTTTTACCTAAACGTGTTGTGTATTTTTTTAACAATTTCATCATTCAATCTTCTTCATTTTTCTAAGCCCCACCTCATAAAAAAAAACCTAGAGTGAATTCTATTATCAACTGGTTGTGACATCATCTGCCAATGACTGGTCAGCTACTATGAGATTAACACAAAATTAAAGTTTAAAAAATTCATGAACACAAAAGGAAAGTGTTGCGAATTGGCTTTGCAATTCCAAGGTGTGATGTGTTGTGATTAGGCACTCGGCTTAGGTGTGGGTCACTTCTTTATAACCGAGTAGTGAATGACTTATGATGTCACAAGCAGTCAACAATAGAATTTTACTTTGGAGAGGTTTTCAGAGGTGGAGGCTTAGCGATATGGAGACAAGTAATTACTGAAATGTTTTAAAATATATATCTTTAGGTCAAATGGTTTACAGAAGATAATGGATGGGATTATCATACCTTGTTGACAATGGAGTGCCAGCTGCAACACCTGCCACATGATGTGGTGTTGAAGTTATTTGTCGCCTAGATAAGAACAAAAATCAAAACTATTTATATTGAATAATAGTATAGGATAGTAGAGCTTTAGTAAAGTTATGATTGAGCCCACGACTTGGCATGCATGACTAGTAGACCCAAACCATAAACATACAATACTGAACTGGTTTATAGGGTTAGGGTAACTGCGAAATTTCATTCCAAGAAAGCCGATACTTTTTTTAGTGAAACACCTAGATGATCGGGGGTTTATGAAACAATAACCATAACTGTATGGCCCCACAAATATTAGATACTTTTGAACCAGCCGTGAACAAATGAACCTCTTTTCAAAATTGTACAAAAGAGGTTTTTAAATAGCTGTTGATTATCTCTAATCTAATCACTATTCAACTAAACATCACAAGCATAGCATTTTATTTTGAATGGTTGAAACCAATGGAATTTTAGACAGTTTTTAATGGCTCTTTCTGAATGATAACAGGCTTTTTATCTTGTCGTTTGTAATTTGGACCAAAACTTACATTTTACACTTTTTACCAAGACTCAACTATCCCTTTATTCACAATACAATATTAATTAAACAATATCATAATTCATTCGTTGAATAATTGTATTTTTCCTGATTGCACTTACCTAGTACTAGTATCCGGCTCTCTTGAAGTTGAGTTACTGTTGAACCTATGGATATGGACAAGACAACAGCTTTTCATAAAGTGCCTTAGCTGTACATGACATGTTCAATGACAATAATAATGTACAAAAATAAATGAAATGTGTCTTCCTGACATTTTCTTTGGCTACAAAAGAACATCGGAAACGTACAGACATTGAGAAAGTGACAAAATCTGAGTGAAGCCGTGGCGGTAAAGTGAAATTTACCCCTATAGTAGTACATACTTTAGTTTTTACCCCTACAACTGACAAGTAAAAAGTTTTAAACTAAAAAAAAAAGCAATCTTTTCATAATATTACCTGATAGTGATACTGTGTGATCTTCTTGCTACATCTCATACTTCTAATGAATAAGTAATGTACACTACATAATTAGTACCAGTACCAGGTACCAAGCAAGAGCAGAGTAGACAAGTCTACGAACATGACGAAGTCGAAGCCGAAGGGTCGTAGTCGTACTCGTACTCGTAGTCCTTGACTTTTCAAATCAAGGCCAGGCCTTGTCAAGCCTCAATCGGGCAACTATATTGATCATATATACATTCAACTAACAAGCTAGTCAAACCATAGTAACAAATTTGGGTACTCAAATGTTCAAATACTATAGTCAAGAACATGCTTACCTCTCAACAAGCATAGCAACCACATCCTGTATGTTGCGCTTCTGGATTTGTTTCCCAATTCTGCTTAGCTCTTCAACTGTGGAGAAAGACAAGTACACTGCCTTGTTCTTCTGTCTGAACTTCTCAGCTCTTTCTTTACTCTTTCTTTTTTTGGTGGACTCGGTGTCCCGTTCCCGCGGCATTGCGAACGTTGTAACTCAGTCTCGATCGCTCTCAGATCAGATAAAAATGTAAACAAAACGGCTCTATCTACCAGCTAGCGAAACGAACAGTGCATGCAATGTACGGCCTTGGCCTTGCATAAGTTGTACTTTTGTGTGCATGCAAGCGCCGCGGTATATCGGCTCTACATACAAGGCGAACGGCGCACGCCATAAGAGCCGTACGGCACTATGGACTGCGTGTATAACCGGTACATACTACCAGTTCGCGACTGTTTAGTAGATCTTGTCACTGCATAGCATACTAAAAGATTGCAGGGATATTAGTCAACGGTACTCGTAAATTGCACTATAGGACACACGGTAGTAAATATTATCCCCATAGGCTTACACACTAAACACCATAATTTCAATCCAAGATAAAATATAAACGATTGCATGAAGTTTCCTATTTTTTTGATATATCTCTATATCATGGTAGATCTATCAACAGAAAAAATTTAAAAAAAATTGATGCAGCGGAAAATTAATAAAATGAGCCTTGAACGAAGAATACATATTTTGTATTGGTCTTGTCTACAGGATTCCAGATCTCCATGCTTTGCACTGAATAATCAAAAAAAGACATCATTTACCAGATTTATCCAGAATTTGGGCTTATTATGGAAGATAGCATTACCTTAATGCCAAATCCAACATAAAAATACAGATAATAACAACTTAAGTATTGTTTCTGATTTATTTTCTGAAAAAAAATGACGTCATTATTCCTCCGCGTTTTTGAGAAAAAGTCGAAAAGCCTGAATTACACCCGTGCACCCTTTATAGTATGACAAGACCCCAGAATGAAAAACTTTTTTGTCATTTTAAAGCATTATCTATAAGTACATCAATTATATTATTATTATGAGTGAGAGAATTTGACAATTTTTTTAAAGAGAAAAACATTGGCCCCATGCATATTGATTTATACACACAAAATCACCCTGTTTTGATGATTATCTTCTTAAAGTACCGCTTTGCTCGCATTCAATCACATCCTGTTTAGATAATACATACCGATCATAAATGTGCTACTCAGGTTTATTTGATATAAAAAGTATAAGCAGACATTTACAATTGATGTAAAAAGAAAAACATGAAAAATAAAAGCAATAAACATGAATGTGGATGGCTTAGTACAGGCTATCAACTTGAGCCTGTTAATTCAATGAAAATGGAGAAATGCACAAAAAGAGACTTATTTGCAGATCATGAGTAGGCCTAATGTGGATATGAAGATAATGGGAAAAGAAGAGAGAGATAGAGAGAGGGATGAATGAGATAAGATAAAGGGAAAGATAAATAATGCTAAAATAATACAGATATGAAGATACACAGAGGCTGGGGGGGGGGGGGGGGGGGGCAGCACGGGCCGGGGGGGGGGGGGGGGCGGGTGGGAGAGAGTGAGTGTGTCAGTGACTGAGGAGTTAAAATGGCCATTAGTTCTCCTGTAGCTCCCTTCTTGTCCTGCAACGAATTGAGTCTTTGGTATTAATGATGTCTCCCCTCTTTTTCATCAAGGCTATCCAACCATGATAAATTTAAAATGAAAGAAGGTTGATATTATAGCACACATACAACAAACCAGTCATTCAGAAATACACAGCCGAACGTACGTAGTCTCGTCACTGCATAATATTAATAAACTCACTTCGCCTAGCCCTAGCCTAAGGCTTAGGCCTGGCCCAATGTAGAACTAGAAGTATGTGGGCTATTTCATCCTGATTATGATTTTGAAGTCAGGCACAGTATCTTTGAAAGTTCCTGCAAATATATATATTAAATTAGTTTGGCATAATTATGCCTAGACTCCATTATTTATATTGTGACTCTTTCGTCCAAGTCCGAGGCCCGTCCGAGACTAACCGAGGTCGTCTTTCTGTAGCCCCGATTGACTGCTATTACTAGTATAGCTATACCCACTGCCATTCAAGTACATTTATGTCTGTAAAGCAAAGTTACAATCAATAAAGTACACATATAATACATACCTAGAGTAGTGCAGCATGTATACTAACAGGTTCACAGCCGAAAAGTTTGATTCTCACTGCAGCCCAGTCACATACTAGTCACTCAGTCATAGGTCATAGCTGTGTCCATTGAAATTGTCGCATCCCACAATCAGCAGTAGATGAAGACCTCCTTGTAAAATGAAGGAAAAACAGTATTATAAAGGATTCTCACTTGATTTTATTGTGTTATGGTAGGCATTCTTACCAATATTAATCCTAGTTTGATCCGAATTTTGAATAAAACAGTCAGAAACACCCAAATAAAAACAAAAATCGACATCACTAGCAGCCTACGTCATACGGTATGTGTTATAGCGTATTCTCTCTATAGGACACACGGTAGTAAATATTATCCCCATAGGCTTACACACTAAACACCATAATTTCAATCCAAGATAAAATATAAACGATTGCATGAAGTTTCCTATTTTTTTGATATATCTCTATATCATGGTAGATCTATCAACAGAAAAAATTTAAAAAAAATTGATGCAGCGGAAAATTAATAAAATGAGCCTTGAACGAAGAATACATATTTTGTATTGGTCTTGTCTACAGGATTCCAGATCTCCATGCTTTGCACTGAATAATCAAAAAAAGACATCATTTACCAGATTTATCCAGAATTTGGGCTTATTATGGAAGATAGCATTACCTTAATGCCAAATCCAACATAAAAATACAGATAATAACAACTTAAGTATTGTTTCTGATTTATTTTCTGAAAAAAAATGACGTCATTATTCCTCCGCGTTTTTGAGAAAAAAGTCGAAAAGCCTGAATTACACCCGTGCACCCTGTACACATTGTGCATATATTTATCGCAGAGGGTGGTATACCGTTGATTTTATTTCTAAGACGTTAATTAACGTCTTAGAAATAAAAGATTTAAATGATAATTATCTTCATACTAAAGGGACATTTGAAAAAATCGAACCCTGTTTTATTCCTCTCTTACCATAAGCTAAACAACACGGTAGAAGAGAAACGAGGAAGCTCCAAGTCATTTTCGTGGATTTGGACACTTTACATGATTCACTTTAACCTTGTTAATTACCCCAAAATATCTCTTAATGACTAGAATTAATGACAACATGGTGGGATTCGTGTCTCCAATTAATTTGGCATCGTCCTATAAATTACCACAATCGCCTTGATTTGATGTTATCCTACATGCGTTATTGTGTAGATCTCTCTGAAAAATATGTCTTTGTTAGTGATGTAATTGTATCCCCCGAACCACTTCGGGGGATACTATGGATTTGGCCTCGTCGCGCCGCTGCGTCCGCCGCGTCCGCCGCGTCCGCCGCAGAGATTTTCTTGTGAACGCTCTACAGGTCCGAGTTCTTGTCCGATCATTTTCTAATTTGGTATGAAGGTGTATTAAGGAAAGAGGATGAAGCCTATTGATTTTGGTGTGGGGCGGAGTCCTGGTTGCCATGGTAACCATGATATAAAGAAATAGTTAAGATTACCTTGTGAACGCTCTACAGGTCCGAGTTCTTGTCCGATCATTTTTTAATTTGGTATGAAGGTGTATTAAGGAAAGAGGATGAAGCCTATTGATTTTGGTGTGGGGCGGAGTCCTGGTTGCCATGGTAACCATGATATAAAGAAATAGTTAAGATTACCTTGTGAACGCTCTACAGGTCCGAGTTCTTGTCCGATCATTTTCTAATTTGGTATGAAGGTGTATTAAGGAAAGAGGATGAAGCCTATTGATTTTGGTGTGGGGCGGAGCCCTGGTTGCCATGGTAACCATGATATAAAGAAATAGTTAAGATTACCTTGTGAACGCTCTACAGGTCCGAGTTCTTGTCCGATCATTTTCTAATTTGGTATGAAGGTGTATTAAGGAAAGAGGATGAAGCCTTTAGATTTTGGTGTGGGGCGGAGTCCTGGTTGCCATGGTAACCATGATATAAAGAAATAGTTAAGATTACCTTGTGAACGCTCTACAGGTCCGAGTTCTTGTCCGATCATTTTCTAATTTGGTATGAAGGTGTCTTAAGGAAAGAGGATGAAGCCTATTGATTTTGGTGTGGGGCGGAGTCCTGGTTGCCATGGTAACCATGATATAAAGAAATAGTTAAGATTACCTTGTGAACGCTCTACAGGTCCGAGTTCTTGTCCGATCCTTTCTAATTTGGTATGAAGGTGTATTAAGGAAAGAGGATGAAGCCTTTTGATTTTGGTGTGGGGCGGAGTCCTGGTTGCCATGGTAACCATGATATAAAGAAATAGTTAAGATTACCTTGTGAACGCTCTATAGATCCGAGTTCTTGTCTGATCATTTTCTAATTTGGTATGAAGGTGTATTAAGGAAAGAGGATGAAGCCTATTGATTTTGGTGTGGGGCGGAGTCCTGGTTGCCATGGTAACCATGATAACCATGATATAAAGAAATAGTTAAGATTACCATGTGAACGCTCTACAGGTCCGAGTTCTTGTCCGATCATTTTCTTATTTGGTATGAAGGTGTAATAAGGAAAGAGGATGAAGCCTATTGATTTTGGTGTGGGGCGGATTCATGGTTGCCATGGTAACCATGATATAAAGAAATAGTTAAGATTACCTTGTGACCGCTCTACAGGTCCGAGTTCTTGTCCGATTATTTTCTTATTTGGTATGAAGTAGGCTTGGGCGGTTCTGCCCCAGCTTGGAGTCGATTCTGATTCCATACCCATGTCTCGGTTCCGAGAAGAATCGGTTCTGAGATCGTATAGCGTACATGTACACATAACTCATACAATCACACAATCAGCTCTGTGTATGTGAGAAGGTAACTCGCCGGATCGCCTACCGCGCTGGCGATCCAGTTCTAACAAAAATTGTTAAAATGCAGTGCGTTTGTAATCGAGGTAAATCTGAACAGTTTGATATCATTTTTCCGTAGAAATCATTTTAGAAATGCAAAAAAGTAATTGATTTAGGAATCTGGTTTATTTAAGAGGATTTGGGGCCACAAATGCACTGCATTTTAACCATTTTTTTTTAGAACTGGATCGCTTGAATTGTGCAATTGGTTCGGGGGATACATGTGCTCGGCTGCGCGACCTGCCGAGCGCGCAATTTCTAGTTTTATATCTGTTTGATTTTAATCAAATCTTCATGCAAATTACTACTATGGCCTTGATTTTATGTTATCCTGTATCTCTGCCAACAAACATGTCCAGGTAAATTATCAATGTTATTTAGATCTGTTCAACTTGAATCAAATCTCCATACAAATTACAAGTATAATGACTTGAGTCCACCATTGAATGTAGAGGGTTAAAGAAGAATGCGGTCCTGTGTGTTTGTTTTGTGATTTAGAAGAAGAATAGTTAGTAGGTAAGTGGGTGCATGCATATTTGCACGTACATGTACTTGAAAAACAAAGCTAGACCACAAGGTCAACGTAAATACCTGTAAAGTATGTTTTAGTATGTGAAACTGAATTGAATGAACTCTCAAAGGAAGTTGATGGATAAGAAGCAATATTCAGCAGTGTAGCCGGATCGGATGCATTTGGAGGGGGGAGGATCGCAATTTATGTACTGTTATTTTTAAAAGAGGGGGGAGGGGCACAATTTATGTCCTAGTATTTTTAAAAGGATTTTCTACTTGTGTTTTTGGTATTGTTTTTGGCAAATCATTACAACACCCTTTTAAATAAGGAATTTCCCCTTAAGTTTGTAATTGTTTTTGCCCATTCATTTCAACCCCTCTCCCCACCCCCGTAGCTACACCACTGACAATATGTATAGATGGTCCGACTGTTGGGGGGTGTGCAACTTATTTTGGGGTGGGGGGCACACTCTGTTTATTTCTTTATTTTTAAAAGGATTTTCCAATTTTTAAAATATTTGTTTTGCCATACCCACCCCACCAGCCCCCTGCCCCCGTAGCTTTGCCACTGACAATATTTATAGACCGAAAGGGATGAAGCAGAAATGAGTTGAAATCCAAACTGTTCAAAGCTAGACGTGTGGGAAAAAATGAGTGTATTGTACTGGTTGTCTGACAGTTGTCCGAGGTAAACAGAAGGAAATCCTATTAGTCCTGGACCACCTTTGGTCTTGTTTGGAATAAAGCAAGACCGGGTTCAATGTTATATTAGTATAATCTGCGATGGGGTGTTTTGGGCTGCATGAAGTATATTTACACTACCATTAATTCTTGCATTATAAAATATTCTTAGGCATGGTTTGCAACCGGTTGTTTCCAATTTTTCCAATATTATCCCAGCGACCCTCCTGCCTGTATTGGGCCACCAAAAATAATTTCTTGTACATAAAGAAAAAATGTCAAGGGGACATTCTATGAAGGTCACCTGTCTATATAGGCCAATTTACTATTGTCCCTTAGGTTGTAATTATTCTCAATATGGTTGTGAATACGGGTGTGAAGGTAAACAGAAGGAAATCCGATTAGTCCTGGACCACCGTTGGTCTTGTTTGAAATAAAACAAGACCGGGTTTAATGTTATATTAGCTTAATCTGCGGTGGGGTGATTTGGGCTGCATGAAGTGTGTTTTATACTACCATTTAATTTCTTATTAAAAGTTTTCTTTGACCCTGTTCAAATCATTCATGTATATTTTGTTTGTTTCTCTTGGATGGTAATGATCATTGAACCCATTTTCTTTTGTGAAAGGGTTTTTGTACTACCAGGTATATGTATGAGGTTGCTTTTGTAATCCCAATTTTTATGCAAGGTTTTATAGTGATATGGAAGATAAATTACCCTAGATTTATTTTGAAAATCAATACATATTTCATGGTCCAAACTTTGTCATGGCTCCAACTTATTCATGGCCCAGAGCCAGTACGCTTGTGCTGTAATTTTCAAACCCTGGAAAATGGTTTAAAGTTATCCATTCTCTATTTCAAGTGACATTTGAGACTTCAATCAAACACCAGCATAAGTGTCAGATCATTCTGAATGAAATATGAATGTTTAAAAGAAAAGGAAAACTGTTTAGAAATTGAAAAGGGTGAATATTGATGTCAGATTTGATCTCCCACTGCCCATTGAGATTTTGACCACGGTTTTAAAAGCGTTTTCGGAACTATATTTCAGTTCAATCCTAAATGCGGTCCATAATGAGGGAAACGGTTGAAAAATCAAAACTATTACATTTTTTTCTCTTACCATAAGCCAAATTGAAAGGTGCACAAAAGATGCAAAAGTCTTGTGTTACCATATATAAGCCAAATAATAAGGTACATGAGAAATGAGAAAGCTCCAAGTGAATTAGGTTGAATTTGACAAAGTTTATGGATCTTTTTAAGTTTTTAAGTTTTCATTGCATGACTGACTTTAAAACAATCCGAGGCAAGGTCGTTTGTTGCCCTGCATTACCGAAAGGGCATCCTCAAAGGCAGCCATCAAAATCATGAGCCTGTTATGAATATTAAAAAAATAGGCCATCTTCGATATCTTCGATATTGCGATTCCTAAAAGATTAATACAAGAAATGTACATATTCTATAGGCAATATATGTCTTTAAAAATAATAGAAACCCTATTTTCTTTGTTCTTTTTCATTTATAAAAAAGTAATTGTATCAAACTAGTCACATGTACAATGTACTTGAAACCAGACAAATTAAAACCTGATACAAATTCTGTTTTAATTAAGTTGTATGCAGTTAAGTTATTTGAGAACTACTCTTCGTATTAGCTTGTACAATATATATAATATATTTGTTATTATTTTAGGCCTGCCACGATGCATGTACTTCCAGGAGAAATTGTACACAATAGCACACAATGGTACACAGTTGTACAGTATATCCACTCACAGTTTTTGTTTCTGGGGTAGTATTGGTGGTTGACCAAAATCAAGAATGGAAAGTAAAGTGCGTAGGCAGACCGACCTTTAGGGTGAGTGGGAGGGCTGCATCCTGCCACCAACAAAATCTAGTCGTGCCCTGACAAGCACACTTCCTACTGACCCAGCACTAGTCGGCGCTACTTTAGTTTCACACACCCAGAAATCCCATCGGCATATCTAGGATAACTCCATAGAGCAGGGTTAGAAATACATGGGGGCTGAGGGCGACTTTGCATGCCCCCTAATGTTCAAAATAGCCCCCTGAAATCAGTAGGTAGCCCCTACTTAAATTACCATAGGGTATTAAGTGTAATATTTTGTGATATCTGTCAGATTGAAAAAGTAGCCCCCTAAAATAAAAAATGTATTATTTCCGTGCCATAGAGGGTTCCCAAGGGGGGGGGGGGGTGCAATGATGTTATTGTAATTATTATTTATGTTTTTACCCTGGCAAGCTAACTTTCTGTTGATACCAAACACGAGTCTGTGCCACTTTGATCGACACCCGATCGATCCCATCGGCATACCTAGGATTTACTCATTCAGGGGCAGAGGGGGAAAGCAATTGGGTGGAATTCACAAAGGAGGTTTGTACAAACCATGGTTTGACGATGGTTTACATCTATGGAATGCCATTTGTAAACTGATGGAGAAGGAATGTAAACTCCTTAAGCCCGGCGCAGATAGAGCCGACTCAACCCGATCCGACTGGTTTCAATCAGGATAGAGTTGGGCCCGGTCGATCGGATCCGATTCATCGTGTTTAATCGGCACCAACTGGCATCCGACTGTCTCTCGACTGGCAAAATGTGTGTCGCGAGGCACTGAAAACTGAGCCGATCTGAATGAAAATCAGTCAAATCGGGTCGAGTCGGCTCTGTCTGCAGAGGGCTTTACTTGTTAACAATGTGGATGTAAAATTTACTTGTATACGAGCAGCATTCCATAGATGTAGATCATCGTCAAACCATGGTTTGTACAAACCTCCTACAAACCTCCTTTGTGAATTCCACCCATTATGTTTCTGAAAGAAAAAAAAAGGAGTAGCTGTGTCAAAATAAGATTAAGCAAGACCCTAGAGTGGTTGGAATGGCTGCATTATTCCATGGCACGCACACATCCTTCTGACCCCAACACCTAGTCGTTTCTACTTTCACACCGCTAGATCCCATCTGCATATCTAAGATTACTCCATCCAGGGTTGCAATGGGGGGGGGGGGGTTGGGGGGGCAAGGATGTTCTGTGGAGGAACCAGTGAGTGCCAGAATAAAATTGGTGTTAATTATGTGTTTACCCTGGCAAGCTAACTTTCTGCTGATACCAACACCAGTCTCTACCACTTTTTCACCAAGTGGCATACCCTGGTTTCAGTCATTTTACACATATCTTAACATGATCTTTACATGATGGCTTTTTGGTTTTTATATACATGTAGGACTCGGGTTAACACTGTCAGTGTTGCACCAATGTCGATGCCAAAAGCATTCTACTGGAGGGGGGAAATGCTCATCCCCTTTAATACCGAAAGTTTACCCATTCAGAACTTGATCCAGAAAATACTCTGGCTAGGGTCAATGGAGAATACAAGTTCTAATTGACAAATATCAGTTGATTGCAACACTAGCGGTATTCTCTTGTGTCTAGTCTAGTCTGCCTCTTATCGAAGACGCTCTGTCGCAATCATATGCTGTAGTTATGTAAAGATAGTGTACAAACATAACTAAGAGCCTTCATGAAACAAGCCCCCTAGTTACAATGATAATTATGATTAATTATTGAACAGTCCTCATAATTGTTTAAATAATGCATTTGTAGCGACCCATACTTCGCTCTATACTTGTCTTTACCCCGACCTGCATTTGCCGATCCGGTTATTTCTAGTTTGTCACTCTCAGTACTTTTCCAGTGATTTTCCACCACGTGGCTCATACATATTCATGTTTTCTTCGCGTGTGCGCCCATTCAACCAATCACGCATCACCATTTCGCCAGCCGCGCTTTTCAACTCCACGTGCCTTTCACCAGTTTCTTCACTCCGATCCCCATCTCTCGTTGAGTCAACATCAATTCTAGTTTTCTCTCTCCGCCGTCGAGACCCTTCTGTGGCATGAATCTCCATCATGTCACAGCACCTTTCACGCCGCCCCTAGCGGACTGGATAGTTTCTAGTGGTACGTTATAATCACCGCCGTCTTGTGCCACTGATTCACCACTGGGAGCTTCCACGTCACGATACGCACCGGGCAGTTCTGGCGTACTCACCTCACAGCTCGACTCACCGTAGCTGGTCTGCTCACGCATCTTCTTAGTCGGCCTACGACAATGGACGATTCACTGTTCCTTCGGCACCGACTCTGATTCCTGTATTCACCTTTCCTTGGCATCGACCCGTAGAGCGACTCACCGTCTCCGCGTCAACCGCCGCATCATCTTCTTCGTTTCTCGTCTCGACCGCGACCCACGAGGGTCAACTTCTTCATCAGCGTCGTCATCGCGCACTTCGCGGTTCTTCAACCCCGTCATCGAAGTCGCGTTTTTCCGCTTTCCAAGTCTCCGCATCATCATCGCGTGTAGCCCCTTCCTTCGTTCATCAAACCCGCACTTTTCAGACTTCAGCAAACATTTACTGTAAGCGATTATTTATTGTCAGGCTTATTTTAATGTATCTTCGTGCAATATCTAATCCCGTTTATTCATTCATATTCTCATCCCGTTGCAACGGCACACATGTATTTATTTATAACCCATTAAACATACGAAAAGGGAACCTTACTTTCTCTTGTGTTTTCTTGTCTACCTCGCTTCCTCGTAACTAAAAATAAAATGGTGATATGTTGTGTGAACCCGCATGTTTGGACTTTCGACACCATTTATCGTGAGCATTATTTATCTACCACGTTTATTTATGTCTCGTATTATGTCATCACATTGGTGACCCCAGTCGTTTTACTTGGAAGCTTGGTTTTACGATATTTAATGTTCCCTGCTTTTTGGACTTGCCTCATTTCAAAACCATTCCTCTCAATTATGTATCGAATGTTTTATATGCTCTTGCATTTATACACGTATTTTCGATACATTCTTATACCATGTCATGTTTGTTTATTATAGCGACTGCACTGCTATTTACATTACCATGCTTGTTATATTGCATTCTTTCATGCCCGATTTATAACATGCCATGTTTGTAACCTTTTCTGGTCCGCTATACATATTCATGTACTAGGTAACAGCGGCGGCCTCCCGCTTTATAAATAGTGCCACTTTAGATTGTTTTATTGTAACAGCGGCGGCCTCCCGCTTTATAAATAGTGCCACCATTTTCCTGTATATTTGTCGATATTTATATCGTTCCTCATCTGTTCTTCGGCTTCGTCTCTGGTAGGGGAGTACTGTAGCGACCCATACTTCGCTCTATACTTGTCTTTACCCCGACCTGCATTTGCCGATCCGGTTATTTCTAGTTTGTCACTCTCAGTACTTTTCCAGTGATTTTCCACCACGTGGCTCATACATATTCATGTTTTCTTCGCGTGTGCGCCCATTCAACCAATCACGCATCACCATTTCGCCAGCCGCGCTTTTCAACTCCACGTGCCTTTCACCAGTTTCTTCACTCCGATCCCCATCTCTCGTTGAGTCAACATCAATTCTAGTTTTCTCTCTCCGCCGTCGAGACCCTTCTGTGGCATGAATCTCCATCATGTCACAGCACCTTTCACGCCGCCCCTAGCGGACTGGATAGTTTCTAGTGGTACGTTATAATCACCGCCGTCTTGTGCCACTGATTCACCACTGGGAGCTTCCACGTCACGATACGCACCGGGCAGTTCTGGCGTACTCACCTCACAGCTCGACTCACCGTAGCTGGTCTGCTCACGCATCTTCTTAGTCGGCCTACGACAATGGACGATTCACTGTTCCTTCGGCACCGACTCTGATTCCTGTATTCACCTTTCCTTGGCATCGACCCGTAGAGCGACTCACCGTCTCCGCGTCAACCGCCGCATCATCTTCTTCGTTTCTCGTCTCGACCGCGACCCACGAGGGTCAACTTCTTCATCAGCGTCGTCATCGCGCACTTCGCGGTTCTTCAACCCCGTCATCGAAGTCGCGTTTTTCCGCTTTCCAAGTCTCCGCATCATCATCGCGTGTAGCCCCTTCCTTCGTTCATCAAACCCGCACTTTTCAGACTTCAGCAAACATTTACTGTAAGCGATTATTTATTGTCAGGCTTATTTTAATGTATCTTCGTGCAATATCTAATCCCGTTTATTCATTCATATTCTCATCCCGTTGCAACGGCACACATGTATTTATTTATAACCCATTAAACATACGAAAAGGGAACCTTACTTCTCTCTTTTGTTTTATTGTCTTCAACCTTGCTTCCTCGTAACTAAAAATAAAATGGTGATATGTTGTGTGAACACGCATTACAAATCCATACGCAATCTACACCCCACACGCACATATCCCACACATTTTATAATAATTATCATCTTCACAATAATATTTCTCATTCTTTGTTGTTTCCAGTTCCATTCACCTGCCCAGAGAAGGAGGGCCGCTGCCCCAGTTTCGAGTACATGTTCACCGACGTGGAGTTTGAGTGTTCTGAGCAGTGCAAGGACGACTTTGACTGCGAGGGGTCCAGGAAGTGCTGTGACCATGACTGCGGCAGCGTTTGTTTCTTCCCGTCCATCGCACCTCGTAAGTCTGTAGACATGTTCCGCAGCGTTGTAACATTATGATGCTAAAATGTACTTGCACTATAACTTCATATGGATGCAAAATATCTTTGTTCTGTTGTGAATCGCATGGTAAATGATATGAACAAGTTAGGTCATAATGACCTGGACTGTGAATATGCTATTTGTCATATTTTAATGGACTTGCCCATTCTGGGATCACTCCTCTGTCCTTTCACATAGGAATACAGCTTTAACTATGTAACTTATTACCACATATGCAAGTATTCATAACTAATTGTCATCAATGTAAATGGTTAACTTCTGATTGGCATAACTTACAACCTGTTTACGGATGAAATATTGCTACTTGCCATTCATGTGAAAAGGTACCCCAGAACAAGAAAAACAAGTTTTTGTGTAAACTTTGCATTCTGCTTTCACGTTACAGCCCAACCATACCCTCAGAGGTTCCCGCCCCGCCCGACCTCCCCACCCGCAGAGGGGATCACCGTGGAGACGTGCCCCGCCTCTGATGTCGCCGTTGAGAGCTGCGACGCCGTGTGCGCATCTGCCGCCGACTGCGCGGAGGGGGAGATGTGTTGCGAGAACAGCGCATGCGAGTCTACGGTGTGCTTGCCCGCCGTAACGGAGCAGAGGTGCTCTACTGTCCGTAAGTTATAATTTTGAATTGTTGAGCCGGTGTATAACGAGGAGGCTTGTTGGTTCACGTCATGAAACACGATGCAACTTCTGATATCTACATGTAGCATTGCACCAACAAAAATGTTCATGGTAGGAGAGGTCTTGGTCCCAAGCACTAAAGGTCCGAGACTGCAATTTCATATTTGTTAACATGTTCAGAATTTTGGACGCATGCATGAGAGCTAGTCTCACACAATAATAATAGGTTGCTCTTCTATAGCGCATTTCAAAACCGCAGGTTTTCTCAACGCGCTTTACATTTTACGTTTGCACTTATTTCTACGTATTATACATCAAAATCATAATTTAACTACTGTTATTAAAATACAAATCAAAATTAAATTGATGCTTCTGCGAACATTTAATAAAATTACATAAAACAACAAAAAGATAATTTAGCTACTTAACAACAAATTACAACGTTCCAACAAAGAGGTGGGGGCATTTGCCAAGGTTATACAATTTACAATTACAAATATGCCTCCCGAAACCAGTGAGTTTTGAGCTGTTCTTTGAAAGTGTCAGTCGTCAAATGTATAGTATGTTATTGTTGGGTTTCTTATTTTAATTTCCTTCATTTTAGAATTTGAGTGAGAAAACTATAAGGTTGATTCATATCATTTGCAATATTTACATATTGATTTTTTCTCACATATTTCTTCTGTTCAGCTTGTGCTGTGTATGCAGAGGAGGACCCAATCGACCTGGAGAACAAAGTGTGTGGCTCCGATTACAGTAAGTTCAAACTTCACACATTTTAAAAGATTTGTATGAATGATAAGTTCTTCCCATGCCTGAAGGCATATCTGTCAGGGGTTATCACCATTTCAATCATAGGCCACACTCTTCTAAAATAAGTGTAGTCGTTTAGAGCCCATCAGTTTGTGCTACTCCTTTTCATCTAAAGATAGTGAACATTCCAATCTACATTAATTACTGTTTGTAGAATTCAATTTACTGATATTTTATTTTATGCAACATTGTAATCTTATTGATAAACATGTAGCTCTTTATTCTTCTGTTCGTTACAGCTTTTTAACCACCCCCCCCAAAAAAAAAAAAAACATTAGCAAAAAAATATATAATCCTGCCACATTACTCCATCAACTTTCACCAATTACCTTTAATGCCTCTATTTAGTCTTTGATATCGTTGGTTATCAAAGAGAAGGTGCTAAGTCACCTTGTTGTACTTTGGAGATACTCATATTTATAGTTTGGGAGCTATGTAGAATCCAAATTTAGCTCTTTCATTTTTGATATGAAAACATGTTCCAAAATCAAAATTAATTATTAATTTGGACGCAGAGCTCCCAATTATTTCCAAAAATGAACTTATCTTCCTTCTCTCTCTCTCTCGCCTGAAAAAGCTGCTCAATCCAAATTATGTGATCCTTCTGGGAATAGATAAAAGTATTAGATAGATAGGTTTCATTGTCCACATTTTTAAAACAAATAAAACATCAACATTTCAGAACTGGCTAACGCATTTCCATAATATTACGCTTGCATGGTGAACTATACAGAATTGAGTGCATAATACATGTATATAACATGAGAATAACATTTTGGGTTGTTTTTATAGTGCGATCAAATTATTGCCCCCCCCCCCACCCCTGCAATCGTGGCCCCTGTAGCCTCACCACTGCTAGTTTATCTTGTGATCCTTGAACAAGACTAGGTACTGATTGTTCGACACATTTGACTCTATTCCCTATCCCAGTGTTCATTGTGAAGATGCGGTCCGACGGACGGGCCAAGGTGCTTGATGACCTGAAGTTCAATAATAACCCGTACGCTGGCGACAGACCGATCGTGGACATCACCTTGGATGCCCAGTGCAGCACCGGCTTAGTACCAAGTAAGTTCCACTTGTGTTGTTAGGAGTTTTTTCAGTGGGAGCGCACCAGGAGGGGCTTGCATTTATATGAGGGGGCAAATGTTTTTAGTTGCCTAATAGGAATGATATGGTTTTGATGCTTGCTTTTGTCCTTTTTTTAACCACATGTATGTATGAACCAGCGTCCCGTTGATTGGTTGAGTACCCGTGTGCACCGGCCAATCGACGTTGCCCGTTATTGACTAATTAGGAACGTACTCGCTCATTCGAGATTGTGCGTTTGGAGCCAAAGAAGAGTATAAAACATGATAGCTTACATTAGATTATATCACTTGACAAAGTGTTGCAGCGGCACACGAAACGTCGTGATCTTTTAGATTCCTAGTTGACCATACATTGCGAGACAAACGAATATCACTAGCGATATTATTTCCGACACATGTATGTTGTTGTTATTTTTTTTTGGTGGGGGGGGGGGGGGCACATACAGTAGGAATTGTCGGTCACACATGCCCCATTTCCCCCAGCTATGCTCCTGAACAATTGAGGAATATTTTATACAATGTATCAACTCTTTTAATGATGCAAAAGTGTCTTTATTATGCTTCTTTGTTACCTAATTGTCCTGACACGAGTATGTGATATACATGTACAGTAGTACAGTTTATGAATCAAGAAACTGGAAAACTTACCTTTGTAAGTTGCTGTTAAAACAATTCAGGGCTCCGTATCATCAAGATTCATGAATAATAGTACGAGTAATCAATTGATAGTACAATTAATTGTAAATCTGTATGTTATAGGACCCTGGGCCAGTATTCACTTCCATACTTAAGTCAAAATTTAGCTTAAATAAAATACTTAGCCAAAATTGGGATTTGATTAATTCATCAACTGAAAATCTTAACGAAAATTTCATAATTTCATAATGTCTTCAAATATTACATTTAAATTTTGTTTTACTGAAGTAAATGTCAACAAAATATTTGTATACTAGTTCTCAGCCTAAAAAATAAATGCCAAGTAAATGTCCTACTTAATCTAAGTATTGAATTGAATACCAGCCGTGGTCTGCTCCCCAAAATCCTTCCGGTTGGTGGTTTATGGAGGAGTATGTATGTACATCTACATTGTATGTTAATATACTAAAAGCAAGTAGTCGTTAACAGGTTAAAAATTTGCTTGATCTGGCAATCCTGCACGGGCAGCTTAGTCATTATCAAGCCGTATAGAAAGGATGTATTACATATACAGTATTTAGGCCATTTTCCTTAGAAAAATCTACAAATTGTATAAGTCACCTACACGATATTCGGCTTCCGACTGTTTTACTGTTAAATTATGTATAGTTTTCTGTTTGAAAAGGCTAAAGGCTGTTCAAAATTAACGAACAAATTGCACAAATCCAATTAATCTAAAGCAAACTGTATTAATTTTCTTTGCACTTTTCAGATGAGCGTTTCATCATCTTTACCAGCGGCCCATCGGTCAACCTGAGGGAGGGGGACAAATTCATCATGGTCGATAACACCGCCCTCGTGATGCCCATGACCGGTCACCGCAAGAACACCATCAACGAGTTGAAACAATTCTGCCCGATTGCATAGGTTCAATATCAGGTCTTCCATCTTGGGCTTGTAAAAAAAACTGTGAGCGTAAAATCTAGGGAACAAAATCTGTGCGATACATTGTGGAAATACATTCACATGTCGTTAACTGGCTATATTATATAAGATTCAAAATACCCACTTTTTTCCAAGGTGTATGGATTAAAAATGGCCACCCTTTTTCATAATTAGAACAAAAAAAATCAGTATCAGGTCGATATCACCAGAAATGAAATGACTGCTTAATACAGATTTTGGAAAGAGTTAATGCAATGAAGCTGATTTTGTTAATATACTCTCATATTCTTGTGTAAAAATCACATGAATTGATCATGACGATTGATGCTTTCATCTTACGGTTGCAAGATTTTGTCCAGTTGTTGTTGCTATACACTAAAGGGTGTCGTTCATTTGCGCTCATACTATGTATGAGAAAATATTGAAGAAAAACATCTCATTTCAATTATGCAAAGAAGGAATGTATATATAATTGTATTTTAACTGATTGTATTTTTCAATTGTTGATAGCTAATGTAAGTTTTTTTTTATACTCTTTTATATTGACACACACAAAAATCTCCAAACCTACTGTTTTTAAGTTATTTTTTTAATGGAAATGTTGGATTAATGAAATGCATATTATACTTTGTTATAGTCCCTATTTCAGCGATTTCTTGCATTTCTATCTGAACTTTTTAAAAAGTGTCAATGAGCTTTCCATTTCTGTCAAAGAACATTTACTATTAATTGTGATCGTGGTGGCTAGTTTTTAGAATAATGTCTGAATATTTTGTGTGTACATAATTACTGCTGTACTGGATAATGATCGTTTTTTTACTTCTTAGATCCCACGGTGCTTTTTAATTCACATTCATTCTGCAGCTTTATCACATTAAAAAAATAAGAATTTCCATTCGACTTGCTAATTTTCTAGTCATTTTAAACAGAACATTTTAACTGATATAAGAAAGTAGTTGTGGTTGTAAGCTGGCAAATGTAAACAATTCATGTAAAATTATTGTAACCACATGTGTTTAGGGTGTTTTAGCAAATATATTATGCCAAGCTACTTAATGTATCCTTCCTTTATGTGTTGATATAATAAATGCTGCGTTCGGTGAAGTAAAACAAACAAAAAAAGTGCAAAAATGATGAAGCATTTGTTTCTCCTTGTCCACAATCATGTTCATATGAATTTTTGTGACAATTTAGTGTGTCTGTTTGTTGTCAACAGTAATTTTGTAAATGGGAAATAAATTGATGCCAACGCTTTTACACATAAAGCTCAAGAATTAAGTTGTTTATTGTGTTTATTACTGTTTTTGTCCTCTTTATGTAATGGTGTGGGAAAAATTTCACATTTGTAGATAATTTTTTTAAAGAATACCTTTGTCTTTCAAATGCCATAAAATGTTGCGATTCTGGAAAGTTTAATTTAGATTGTCTGTAAACCAGGTTAAACAGATCTGACATTTATACCAGGCATACAAAATCAGAATGTGGAAACAAATATAACCACATTAATATCAACCATGAAATTGAATTTTGTAAAATAATAGCAAACATTAAAGGGAAAATGAAGTAATTGCTTTGAATATAGCGTGGATTTAAATACAACAATCAAAATGTCTCTAAAGTAGAAACACGAGGGATCATAAACAAATCGCACTATAGCTTAGTTACATTTTTAAAGTATATTTCAGATGATAGGGCTAAGTTTGCAACAAATATCCTTTTGGTTGCCAACTAATTTTAACTTACCAGGTAAAATACCTACCCTGATAACTATAGTTAGTGACCAATAAAACTTGCTTACTTTATAGCCCTGCTATTTAAGTAGAGTTGGGTTGAAACTAAGCTAGTTGGGTTTTACTTTTTACGAATATACGTGCCCAGGTTATGATTATCTAAACAGCAAAGACTGGATTGTAAGGTATTTAAAGACAGGAAACTCTGTGTTGGTGGTCACAAAGAGAGAAATCTATCAAGGATATCGATGCCTATTTCCAACTTCCTGGTGTCAAATACTTTTATAGGGTCATATTGTGCAATGCAAAAATCTCTTACACGCATGACACAATTTTTTTACAGCTTGGAGTATATAAACCCCTCAAAATATTCCTTGCATATACATGTATCTCACATTACTTTATTATTCTACATGAAATTGGTATGATTTAAAAGCCTTTTTATTCCCCTTTATATCTATCAATGCGTCATTCTCAATGATAATGTAACCATGGAATGTGCATGATACCTGTCAAAAGTGAAATGTTGCAAAAATGCATCGTGTTGAAGTCTCCTTTTGTTTGGAGGATAGAGTTTTATATGTTTAGGCAGTCATGTAAGAAGGTCAATGGTGTATTTTCCTTTTCTTTTCTAAAACTTTGCAGCATTTCACTTATGACTACGCCCCACATTCAGGGGTAAAGCACATTCCATGATTACACAATTATTACCAAATGGGCATCAATTTAAAGGGGAATGAACAGACAGACTTTTCATTTTTACCAATTTTATGCAGGATAATAAATTAACAAAAGAGATGAGAACGATCAAACTTGAATTGTGAAACTTATTTTGAGGGGTTTGTAAGAACCAACGTCACTATGAATTAATTAATCTGAAGTGATGAGATAAAATGGAAAATAATTAAGTAATCTGTTATACAAAAAAAGAAAAACGAAAAAATTATTATAAAATGTAGCAGCATTCCCGAAAATTTCGAACTAGGTACTCCTCATAGAATTATATAAGTAACAAACTTATGATTATGTGTGTGTGTGTGTGTGCGTGCGTGCGTGTGCATGCATGTGCATTATGTGTGTATCCGTCCGTGAATGAATGAACGAGTGCCTGCGCTGCAGATCTGTGTTTGATGCTGGGTGTAAATGTTTTCCGAACCTTCTATACCGGTAGACCAATCCAGTTTCAAGTCTATAGTATAATAGCGTCGGCCATAACTGGGGGGCTTCCAAGAGTACACCAAAGAAATCTTGCAAAACGGT
>JBAMJV010011447.1:0-58496 GCA_037951105.1 Echinarachnius parma | reverse complement strand
CCATAGCGTACCCAGGGGGATTTAGGGGTTTGAACCCCCCTTTAAAATTTTAGCCGGTCTCGAGACTACTTTTAAGTGGTCTCGACCGTCTGAAACCTGTCTCGACCGACTAAAAACCTGATCTCGACCGACTAAAACCTGGTCTCGGCCCACAATTTTGAAGATCTCCGGTCGCTGGCTCCAAAAATTTTAAATTACTTGGTCTCGGCTTCGCTGAGAGGGGTTTTCAAGTTTGACGGCCCACACAATTTTTGAAGATCTCTGGTCTCGGTCTCGAAAATTTCGAAAGTACCTAGTGGTCTCGGTTTCGAAAAAAAATTTACCGACACCGCCCCCCCCCCCCCCCCCCCCCTCCACTGAGAGGGTTTTTTTAATCTTTGAAAGTACGAAAGTACCTACTTGGTCACAGTTTCGAAACAAATTTACGGACAGCGCCCCCCTTCCCCCCTCCCCCCCCCCCCCCCCTCCCGCCCCCCACTGAGAGGGGTTTTCAACTTTGAAGGTACTTGGTCTCAAAAATGTTGAACGTACTTGGTCTCGATTTCGAAAACATTTTACGGACACCCCCCCCCCCCCCCCCCCCCCATTGTTATTATGAATCTGTATACTGTACGTATGTTTAGTGACTGGTGCTGAACTTGACGAAATGCTAACTAAATTGTTATTATAACTTATTTAACTAACAATAATTTTGTCCATCTTAATTTATTATAACCATATAAACAAAGAATCCATTACTTATGTATTTTTACACTCGGACATATACACAAAATAAAGAGTTACAAAAATACAACATTCAACATATCTCACTCAAAGATCTGGTGACGGGTAATTTGCTAGTAATTATAACTCATAACGATCTGAACCTCGTTTGACATGTGCACATGATGAATAAATGGATATTTCAGGAATCTGATAAGTTTTGAGGAGTTCGTCATCGTTACCAGACCACCTAAACACTTTAAGTGTCAGGAATTATGTCAAATCTCTGGATTTGTGTGCATTGTGTTGTGCAAAAATGCGAGCATGGCACTTTAGGAGTTAACATTGAGCCTTGGGTGTTTTTACTACAAATTATAATATCACCAAACTTGAGATAAATCATAAATGTGGATGCAACAAACTGCGCATTGTGGATATTCATTCCGCGCACAAGGAGTAAATAGGTTGTTTATTGTACGGAATGATAGCAATATATCATAAATATAGAAATCTTGTAATGCGCCAATTCCATGCAAACGACGTGTTGTTGAAGTCGATCACAGGCATCAATGAGTTTGCTTAGTCGGGAGACCTGGGAATACGCGTCAGTGGGCGATGATTGAATATCTACTTCAATACTTCCAACAAACATTGTATTACTTGGTATTCGGCTTTCGACCTATTTTTCTCTTCCAGTGCGATAAATTTCAAACTGATCAGCAGCAGTGCTGAAAGGATCAGTGTACATTGAACATCAAAACATACATATTATACATAATACAATATAGCAATTGTTACATTCACATTCAAATGAGTTGGAACATTAATGTTAAGTACAAAATGTACAAACATAAATCGCTATAAGATAAACAAAGCTACACTACACAAAGAACAAATATCAAATCATTGTGCATAATTGCTAATCAGCCACATTTACAACAATGAATTGTATACAATAATTCATAACTATATAAGAGATATAAAGTAATTAATAATTGGAACTGTTCTAAGTTATTAATCACCAAGCAATTAATTAATTACAATATATTTATCATAAAGTAACTTTACCTATCAGCTGAATACCTATTGTGAATCATCATTATATGAGAGCAAGACTATTCTAGTCATATTAATATTTTAATTTAAATTAATAAGCATAATTTAAAAGTAATAATTATGTACGTATTACAAGTTAATATCAATATTTTACCAAAATTCGAGGTACCAAGCTGCAAGTTTATAAGTATTTGTCATATTACATAAATTAAAGAACAATCTAAGTCTACAATGTTATCATCTAAATGATCTTTTTACTATATACATGGGATATATAAGACCAGTACTTAATTATTGCGTCCCGGTTTTTAATGGAAATATGACTCAAGAGCAAATATTAAATTTAAAACGAATTCAAAAGAGAGTCCTCAGAATAATATTGGGGGTGACTATATAACATAGCCACTTTTGCTCTTTCATTGTAAATAAAGCAGAGAATGTGAAACTCTAATGAAACACAAAGCTTTGTTGTGTGTAGTAGACAGGTTAGTTTGGCACGCTAAGTAATAACCCATGGGTATGGGTATAACAAGAGGTGGTGTTCGAAGAGGTCGGAGACTCACACTATGTATCCACCATAGCTGCTGGCAAGGGTAATGTCACCTGATTGTATTTTAACTAATCAAATCAGCTAAAAAACTATATTGCGAAGATCCCACCTATATGCAATCTCAAGTAAAAACCCTGTGCATATAGCTGCTCCCAGGAGGGAAACCATGGGTGCGAATTCGGCACACCTTGGCAGATGTGGCAGGTTAGAAATATGCTATAATAACTATTTATAAGCATGCATACATGGTTTTGATTAGGTGAACATCGTGGGATAGTTAAAATGAAAAAATGACACAACTAATATCAAACATGCAGAAAAAAGTCTAATGCGCCAATTCCACTAACAATATTAAATACGATGCAGTTATAAATGATCTGCACACGGCGAAACAACACAAGAAAACATAAGCATTTGTATAGCTAACAAATATGTGACGAAAAACGAAAAACACTAGGAAAAATTGACACCGACATTGTATATAATAATGTCGTCAAAATGCAAAACACAGACAAATGTGATATTTGAAATAGATGATCTAGTATAATTGTCAAAATCCGCAAAATTTATAAAGAAATCTAGTGGTTCCAAATCCGCAAAAATCTAAAATAAATCTAGTGGTTCTCTCATACCATGTTGTACCCTTGTTACTACTATAGATATAGAACAGGTTTGTTGTCTTCAAGTTTCCGTTTCGGTATCAAGATATTTAAAATGGAAGTGTTCGGATTAGTAACTTTCCGCTGGAAAGTCATAACCAACATTTGTCAACGAAACAACGTGAACAAATCGTAAACCGAATGGAAGACTATTAGAGATAGCATTGCTCAATATCACTATAGAAAACGCTCACACACAACCACACAATGTCAGATACTGGCGTCTGAATAGATATCAATCATGCCAAGAAGAAAAAAAAACTTGTTTGTTTGACATGGAGAGAAAACAAAATGTTTCTCCTCTTGCATCGGTGATTTTCTAAAGGTGGGCTACGTGGGAAAATACTTCGACTATTAATAGACGATCGGTTCATTTCATCAAGCAGTTATATTTCAAAAGTCTGGCTTTCAGTATTTGGCACCCAATTTTGGCTTCGAAGCGACCAAACAACAATAATAAATAATTTAAAATGGGATAACAATGCGAGGTTATTTATATACGTATTATGCTGGTATGAACACATCTAGCAATGAGTATGATTTGAGATGGCAGATAACACTAACAATATAAAACAAAACTAAAACATAACCCAAAATTACAGAGATCAAGATAACGTCATCCACTGAAAAAAACAGTCATGATTCACGTTTCACAAAGCCCGAACTAGATTAATAGATCTACCCCAAGTAGACAAAAATGTTACACAGATAAACATGCTCAACACTAGAGGGAACCAACACCCTAACAAATGTATAATTACTAAACGACATTATAGTAAGTCAACAACAAATAATACGGTAAATAGGTTACCGGAAAATCATATAAAAATGATGAGCTCACGAGCTAGTAGAGAAGATTTCGATATATGTAGGAAATTAAAGTGATCTGGTTACATTGTCTAAATCATGAACATCCAACGGGAGTTCTAGCGGTTCCCTCATATCTTGTTTTCTTTATATTAACTATAGAAGCATGGGACGAGTATGTTTTTTCTTATTTATATTCAAGTGTTCAGATATTAAACTATCCCCACTTCCCCCACTTCCCCCACTTCCCCACTGTAATACATGTCCAATTATGAAATGTATGTAGTCCGACTATCAATGATATGAATATGTCTAACAATGTGGTGATGCTATTCGCAAAAGTCTTGATTTAGCGTGAAAATTACATTTATTTCTTAACGGGGATTTTCAGTCTTACATGATCTAACCTGCTTAGTGGTTTATGAAAGAAATAATGATTAATTGGTACTAATCATCATTATACGTGTATGCATCATGAATGTGTATAGAGTATGTTGATGTGTTTATCTATGTTTAGTACGGTATAATATAAATGTGTTTAATGAGGTGATATTGAACAGTTGTTTTTCTCTTTACATTATGTTTTTTACAACTTTTATCAGACTCCTGCATTACATAGAGTGTGTGTGGATTATCTTACATCATGTCTTTATTATTGTTATGTGAAACATTGAATGGGTAGGATGAGGATAATACAATACGAATGGGCAATAAATGTAAATAATAAATGTCAATATGAAATATGGTTGCATTTATTTACTTTGTAAGTGCTTTCTAAAGGGTCAAGCATGACAAATCAATACAAACAACATATACTTCATGTATACAATACTTTAATGGGATACAGAATAGATGAGGGTTATTATATCAGAACGTTTGTTTAAAATAATTATAAACTTGTGGACAAACCGGGAAAATATGGAAGGAAATCCAGGAAATTAAGATGTTGTGGACGATGTTGATAGTGATAATGATGATGATGATGATGATAATGATAATAATGATGAAAATGATGATAATGAGGATGATAATGAGGATTAAGATGATAATGATAATTATCATGATGATAACAATGATGGTGATAATGATGATGATAATGATGATGATGATGATGATGATGATGATCATAATAATACCAATACTAATAATTCATATAATATTTTTTAAAAATACTAATACTAAGGATGTGACAAACTTAGGCTAATAGCGCCTTTTTCTCACATATTCAAAGCATGTGGAGGCAGATACAACCCCTGCCTTTTACACGTCAGAGTTCTTAAATTCTCCCAATTCTAGGTGATTTCTCTCTAAAACGAGGTGATTTGGCCTCAAAATGACAAATTAGAGTAGGACTACAATATGCATCACAGTATAATGGAAGTTACTGGTAGGGCTTAATTCTAAGCGGCGCTAAATCCACTTTTTCAAGAAAAGTAGGACTCTCTGTCAAACTTTGTAACATGCTTATCGGAATAATATGAGAATAGAATGTTTTTTTTATTATCATGATTTTGTAATTTGTCCGCAATATTTGGATTTCTAGATAGCTACCTAGCGTACTAATGTTCGGATATCATACATTCAAATTGTATGGAAAGTGGATAAAGCTCATTTCGGAATAAAGGTTTTTATTTTGTACAGTGCAGTGTCACTGACTTGTACAGGGAATATCTATAATCTGTACACAATAGCGCAGTAAATAAATAAGGCAGATAATCAGACCGAGTATGTTCACTATTGAAATACTGTTTACATGATTTCAATGGTTTTAGTATATTGTTCATCCTAATGCCAGTCTTTAGGCGTTTTGTAGAAAAGTAATTTTGTTGAATACAACTAAACTAAGCTCAAATTAATTGCAAGCATCCATGCGACACCTACAATAATACAGAGTGGTGGTGCTACCAGGAGTCGGGGGGGGAGGGGGGGGGGGTGGGGTTCCCCCAATAATTTGACAGCTTCAATGCAATCATAAAGGCAACGTCTGTGAAATATCACACATAAGGTGCAGGGGCCGCGGAACCGGGGGGTTGGATGCTGCAGCCCCCAGTTTTGGGGCTTAAACAAAGAAATACATAAGCATAACATAATTAACCATATAACAATTCAAATGTGGTCAGCCCCCCCCCCCCCCCCTCCCCTTCCCCAACAATCAGGGAGACGACGCCATGCCACCAAGCATACATACAAGTACATTTGAACAGAATCAGATAATACAATAATATTAAGTGCTTGAGAATACACAGTGTAGGAGGATATGGCTTTGCACATTATATATGTGTAACGTGACTTCAACTACGGATTTAAGGGAACCAACACCCATACATAAAGAACAAATAACAGAAAATCTGTCACATGCTGGTCTGTATTGTATGTAATAATCAATACCGTCAAGGGCATATAAATATCCCTCTAAAATATAACACAATAATACATGGAAATAATTTAAATATGTACAGTATTGAGCCTAATATGGTAAGTCATCATTTCGTTGCGCCTTACCACGTTTGTATTACCTTGGTAATCGAAACCTGTATTTGAAATACTCTTCGACTCCTTGTGGAGAATTCCATCCAAGCTACATCTAACAGGTGCTGACATGTTTTACAAACACCTGTGATGCAATGATTCAACTCGTGCTCATTGGTACGGATAATATACAGGTATTTACTACCAGACTGTGGGAGTATTACCATCCGTCATGTTCCTAGGCAATTATTATATAAATACATTGAAATTCAGACCAGGGTTTGCGCTGCCTCACGCATGCATTAAAGTGATCCATTAATTTTGTTCAATTTAAACCAAACTCACTTGCAGCTTTCTCACTATAGTTTGCAAATAAAAAAAACACACATATCATTATCAAGAATCTTAAATTGAAATTGTAATATGATTGAAGTCTCAAACTTTAATTTTGTGGAAAAAGTCATGTTAATAGAACACTTTAATATATTTCACTTGGCGATGAAACTATGAACACAAAATGAATAACACTGTGCATAGCGTCTACATGCAACAGCGAGCACGAACAGGAGATGTTGTTTGCATTTCTCTTCCACGTCCATATTTAGCAAAGTTGAACTTGGGTCTAATTAACATAAATACGACACTTACCAATGAACTGATTGGCTGCCACTTTGCATCGAACATTCCTCCGTCTGTATACCATTTGTATACCATAATAAACCCTTTAAAGGCCAATCTGTTGTGTTATACCATACGTTATTAATAAATCTCAGTCCAATATATCGTGGGTCCAGTACTCAGGGGTTAATGCTATGTCATGATGACGTATTAAGGGTGTGGTCATAGGGCTCCATAAGAGCGCGGGAACCGTATTTGGATTTTAACATTTCGTTCAAACTTTGGTGCGCTGTATGCTGGATTGTCGCTCAGATATCTGCTTAAGTTTGGGGCGTAAATCGTCCGCTCCACCTACGCACAATCGTCCGCTTTAACTACACACACCTGCATGTGGCTGCAACGGGTAGATTACGGGACCCACACTAACCGCATTTCAAAGTTTGGGTTACTTTCGACGTTGGTTTCACCTTGTTTCGTTAATGCGTCTTAATGCTCTATAAACAGTTCGGAAAGTGACATTATTGCACACGAATATGACTTGTTTGATCAATATATATCATCATAGTAAATCTGCATTAAAGTGATCCATTAATTTGTTTACAATTTCAACCAAACTCACTTGCAGCTCTCACACTTCTCTTGTATCTTGTTGTTTCGCTTATCATGATCATGGTGAAATAATAATGAAATAGGTTTTGATTTGTCAAATATCTTAATTATCAAGAATATATATAAAATTGCATTTAGAGCATGTATAAACGGTTTCCGACCGTATAGTCAAGAGTTTCTGAATTCAGTGACCTTACGCGAACGATTGAGATAAAATCAAACATGGATTGTCTTCATGGATTGCTTTCACTAGGTAACTGTAATTTTGCAATGAAAAGCGCACATATCATTATCAAGAATCTTACAATGAAATTGTAATATGATTGAAGTCTCAAACACTAATTTGGTGAAAAAAGTAATGTTAATGGAACACTTTAATATATTTCACTTGGCGATGGAATTATGAAAAAAAAAAGAATAACACTGTGCACAGCGTCTACATGCAACAGCGAGCACGAAAGGAAGATGTTGTTTGCATTTCTCTTCCCCGTCCATATTTGGCAAAGTTGAACTTGGGTCTAATTAACATAAATACGTCACTTACCAATGACCTGATTGGCTGCCACTTTGTATGGAACATCCCTTCGTCTGTATTTGTGTGTGAACCCTTTAAAGGCCAATCAGTGTTGTTCTATCATACGTTATGAATAGACCTTAGTCCAATATACCGTGAGTCCAGTACTCAGGGGTTAATGCTATGTTATGGTGACGTATTCAGGGTGTTATCATAATGCTCCATAAGAGTGCGGGAACCGTATTTTGATTTCAACATTTCTTTCAAACTTTGGTGCGCTGTATGCTGGATTTCTGTTTAAGTTTGGGGCGTAAATCGTACGCTTTACCTACGCACACCTGCAGGCTGCAACGGGTAGATTATAGGACCCACACTTACCGCGTTTCAAAGTTTGGATTACTTTCGAAGTTTGTTTCACCTTGTTTGGTTTTATATACGTCTTAATGCTGGTAAACACTTCGGAAAGTGACATAATTGCACACGACTATGACTCGGTTGATCAATATAATTATATCATCATAGTAAATATCATTTCGATACGCGACACTGTGATCACATTATTTACGTGATAACAAATACATTTTATTTGGTGGCTATCTTGGTATCAGTGGATTGTGTTCATTTGTCTCTACTATCGTGTCCACCATTGCACAATAATACTTCTGTTGTACAGTCGATACAGTAACACAAATTCTCAGAAATTGACTATTGAAAATACAAACAATCTGGATTTCCTTATATTGTAACACTTATCATACGTAAGAGACCTGGCCTAGGTATCCGACGACCTTGGGTTCGAGTTCCTGCGAAACCAGCATCGGTAAATATATTCATAGTTGTTCCAAATGTTAGTATTTGTTGTATATATTGATAATTGATTATGGTTGTGCTGTATTTTGTACGTAGGTATTCAAAATTCAAAAACTATTCCACTCTAAAACTATGTTGTTAAATAACAGTAGTGAGAAATGTTTGACATAAACCATGGCATATGTTTTATTTAGATACAAACCAAATCAGATTTAATTCAATTTGACCTTATTGTGCTTCAAACGGTAGGTAAAGCTCATTTTTAAATGCATTAAAGAAACTAAATCGATTTAGTGGCAAGTAGACACGTTTAATGTTTATTCAAAATTATATAATGACGACGCACCTCTGTGTGAAAATATGTTTTAAATAAAGAGGGCCTCTAAACAGTTGTCCTAGGTTCTGTTATGATGTGTGCATGTAATTCATTTAAATGTTGTTCAATTTACTTTATCAATCAATGATATTGGATACTTATAACATATTATACTTGTCAAGATTACGTTATTTTACAGTTTTAAAACTACGGTTTATGCACGATATTGACATGAATATTCATTTCTTTGTTTGCATCAATGTTGAACACATCATGATTAGTGCATTGCTTACTTTATTCGGTATTTGTTGGTTTTGAGTAATACTATACTTTCCAAAATACATGAATTAATCTATTAATTAAGTCTGAATAAAATACACACGAAGGTTACAAATAGTAAAATACAATGTATAATACAATGCACAATATCCATTAATTCAGAGGAGAGAAAATTAAGTTAATCAAACTGTCGATGATGTAAATAAAATCGTACATAATTTGATAGATGTAGTTAAAATAACAACAACACTATGTTGTCTAAATAATCTCCAGCTAATGTTTGTCATTTAAGAGTTTAAAGTTGTTGTAGATTTGTAGGGTCGTGATGATTATAAAGGATCCATTTTGCTGTAATCATTGAAAACAGGCGGAAAATATAATAAGTAGCGTTAGTGACTAAAGTTGAGGTTTAACTGTACCAGCCCTGTGATACTATGTTGTATGTTACCGTACATACGAAAAATTATACTAATAATGTAATAATATTGTCGCAGTTATAGAGCTCAATTTATCTCGGAGCCCTATCAGAGGCGCATTATTAATCTTGGTCCACAGGGACGGTTCAAACCCGCACACTATCTTTCGAACCATCTCAACTCCCATTAGAGCAAACTAGCTCAATCAGCTCTACTTTATATGGTGCGACATACCTATTTAACCCCCAACCAATTATCCATATATACTCAAGGGTAGATAGCAGCAACGTGGATTTAGATGCCCTTAATGAAGGACATACAATGCCGGGTAATCAATTGGGTTCGACTTCGGGTCCCGAGAATAGAAGTCAAGCGCTTACCTCATCGTGCCACAACACCTCAAAGAGTATAAGGAGTCTGTTTGCACATTATGATAGGTGTCAATTTGTAATAACTGCAATCATGTCATTAAATTAAATGAATCAATTTCGTTTAGTTTATGAAGCTATGGTATATTCAACTAATGAGTATTATTACTAATGGTGATTCCAATTATTATAGCATAAATATTATTTGCTAATAGTCTTACTAATATTATGCCAAGTATTAATACACTTAAATTCATTGGTGTAATTATTCATCCTAGTTGTATGTTCTGTTATTTCTTTGTTTTGTTAGAAATAATAATCAGTTACCATTATAATTGATACAAGCATTGAATTGCAATATAATGGTGGATACAATTATACCACAAATTTACCCAATATGAACTTCAAATAACATTCATAACGTGAGGTTATATGTTTACATCACCAGAGTGTCATTACGTCATGGCATCCGTGACACATTAATATGATGTACATTTAAGTAAATTATGTGCATTCTTGATATGACTAATTGGTAATATCCTTTTCATGACCCACCCATCTGTCAATGTTTGCAGCAAAAAACAAAAGGGAATCATTCTTGCAAATTAGTTGCATTATGATTAATGTATTATGTATCATTATATTAATTGTCTCTCACAGCATGCATATCAAACTGTGAAGTCTAAATTATCACTTTTCGAAGGGTTGTGTTATTCATAAACGAAACAATTAATTACCGAAACTCACGGAACCAACAAGGCCAATAGTTTCATGGGCGGAAACCTATTTTGAGTGCGCCAAATTCTATACCTGAGCACGTTTTGATACACTAGAGGCACGGTAGAAGCGTGCTTTACAGACAACGGACTAGTCTTTGTTTGCAGACCAGTTTGCAATTCATAACGTATCGTGGCGGGTTTTCAAATCATATAATTTGTCTGGGAACCAATTGTTCTAAACTTGGTTGAATGGACTACTACGACTATTACATTTCATTTATAAGAATATTATTCTTGGGTGGTGGTTCCCTTCAAGAATACGAGCCGTTTTCCCCGAATATGGCCATGTATCATAGCATTTGGTATTGAATAAAGGCTAGTGCCCCTCTTTTGGAACTTACAGGCACCAACGAGTTTCTTTAAGCGGGCGATAGGTAAAGCAAAGAATGTGAAAATCTGATGAAACTCCAAAATTGTCTTTGTGTAGCACACATGTTACCTTGGCACGCGAAGTACTCACCAAGAGGCGTAACAAGATAACTATTGTTGAGGGGGGGGGGGGGGGGGGGTTCGAAACTCGCACTATGTTTCCTTCCTAATGAAAACTTGCAAATTAACATTAAAATGTCTTCTTGGATTATCCGTGATATCAAGTACTCGAGGAAGGGGTATATGGAGAATGCACATCGATAATCTCAATACTGGTTATATGTATGTGCATGTTAAAGTAGTCCCCTACCCCGATCATTGTTTTACATTCATACATGTCATGCCTGTGCGTGTAAGTTATAGTTCCCAAATTGGAACCCGACATCCGTAACTGGTTTTCTGGTGGGTGACACTTGAAACATAATTGTAACTCATAACGAACTGATAACCTCGTTTGACATGTGCACATGATGGACAAATGGGTATTTCTGGAATCTTAAAAGTTTTGAGGAGTTCGTCACCGTTACGAGACAACCTAAACACTTTGAGTGCAGGAATCGCCAAGCTGTGGAATTTGTGTGCATTGTGTTGTGCAAAAATTCGAGCTTGGCACTCTAAAAGTTAAAATTGAACCTGGGGTGTTCGAACTAAAGATTATAATAACACCAAACTTGAGATGACACGGGCCAAGTTCCTTTGTATGTAACGCAAAATTATGTTGTCATAGTTCGGCACACTGAATACCAATCCAGGGTGCAGGGGGCAGGAGATGACTTATATGAAAGGTTCGAGCAAAAAAATAACCCAACAAAATCAAATAAGACACAACAAATATCCCTGGAAGAAAAAATGATAGTGATGACAATTAATACAAGCATAAATTTGAATTTAAAAAACGGCGCATTGTTGCTATTCAGTCCGTGTACTTCGGGTACAAGCAGGTTGTTTTATTGTATGGTAGGTTAGTAGGTTCATGGTTAGACATATGTAATAATATTCGTTTATCAACACGCATGAATGGTTTTGATTAGGTGAACGTTGTGGCCCGTGGGATAGTAATAATAGTACAAATAATAATACATTGAATATAGAAATCTTACCTTGCGCCAATTCCATGCAAACGACCTTGAATTTACAGGCATCAATAAGTTTCTTTAATTGGCAGACCTGGGAATTCATGTCATTGGGCGATGAGTGAATATCTACTTGTATACTCCCGAAAACATTGTATGTGTTGGTCTTCGGCTTTCTACCATTTTTCTTTTCCAATGCGATTAATAAAGCAAAGCATGTGAGACTCAGAAGAACTACAAAGCTTGTCTTTATGGAGTAGACAGGTAAGCTTGGCACGCTTAGCACTAACCCAGGGGTGATACAAGAAGGGGGTGGTCAAGGCGGTTGGAAACTCACACTAGCTGATAAGGGTAATGTCACCTGATTGTATTTTAACTAATCGAATCAGATAGAAACTATACTGCGAAGGTCCCACCTATATGCAATATAATGTAAACACCCAATGGATATTGCGGCTCCCAGAAGAAAAATCATGGGCGCGAATTCGGCACAACTTGGCAGATATGGAAGGTTAGAAAAATGCTATAATAACAATTTGTCAACATGCATAAATGGGTTAAGGTGAACGTCGTGGGATGATTATAATATAAAAACAAAAAATATTAATCATGTAGAGATAGTGTAATGCGCCAATTCCAACAACAACAACATACAATTAATAAGGTGCAGTTACATTATCTACACACGGCGAAAAAACGCTAGAAAATATGAACATATTTTTAACTAACAAATATGTGTCTGACAAAAGATGAAAAACTCTTTTCGTAAGACGACTTTGACGATAATAGAAAATTGACACCGATAATGTCGTAAAAATGTTAAACAGAAACAAATGAGAGATTTGAAATAGATACTCTAGTAACATAGTCCAAATCCGTTCAACTTCTTAATAAATCTAGTGGTTCTCTCAAACCATGTTGTATCCGTGTTACCAATATAAACATGGAACAGGTTTGTTTTCTTAAAGTATCCGTTTCGTTATAGTGATGTTATTTTAAGATTGAAGTGTTCGGATTTGTAACGTTCCACTGGGTGGTCATAACCGGGTTCAAAGAGAGTGCAACGAGTTTTAGGGAATATATTTATCATTTTGACTAATTACTCCTCCATGTTACATCCCTAAACGTAAAGTATTCACACAGTACACAAAGGACATATACAATCACATAACTATACATGTTACTAACCATTCAGCACTTTCTGCACATGCCAATATATCCCTACAAAGAGACAACACGGTTTTAGTAACACCGAAATTAAACAACTAAAACGTTTAAGTTATCATAACGAAGTCATAGTTATAATGTAATAAAGATGTAATGGTATGACCAGCTGAGTTACACGGATGTTTGTATTAACAATACAGTCATAAGCCCAAGAGGACTCCTTTCGTATAATATCAAACAAATGAAATGTTGTGTTTATTTTCTTCAGTTATTGAGCAGGTAATGTACCCTAACATGGATTCAAAAATCAGTTATTTCTAGACCGATTTTGATCAAACACAATTTATACCGTCTTTAGAAGTGTGTGCTCCTTTTGACATTATACACTTATCTTTTAACTATATTATCGTTATGCAGATTATAACCTATATTATTGTACCGATATTATCCGAGCATATCCAGTAATTAGTATGTACTTCAGGACCATATTGTTGTCCTTAATCCTTCTTGCTCATGGGACAGGAGGTCCCTCTTCTTACCAATATATTTTCAACCAAGAAATAGTAGTAGTGAACAAACTAAACTAAATCAAAGATTCAAGAGATAAGCATTGCTCAATATCACTATAGAAAACGCCCACACACAACCACACAATTTCAGATACTGGCGCCTAGATATCAATCATGCCAAGAGGATGAAAACAAATAGTCCAGCGGCATAGCCCCCTGTATTAGCCGAATTGTTCACTTTTCTCTAAAAGCATGAAATTTGGCACATATGTAGAGTAATGTATTTTAAGCAAATTTGGATATTGAGCCCTCGGGAATTTTGCCCAGGAGAGCCGTGGCGGCCATTTTTCAAAATGGCCGCCATTGAGTATTGAATTGATAGAGGGTTATGTTAATATATAATGCATCATTATTCATCCTATTCTTCCTAAACAAGTCTATTCAAGTGCTAATAACATTGGACCATAATACAAGAATATAATTTAGTCCAAATCAATATGGCGGCCATTTTTTTCAAAATGGCCGCCATTAAGTATTGGAATAATACAACTTTGTTGAATATTTGCGTTATTATTGTTCTGATTCTTTCTCAACTAGTCTATTCAATGTTCAAAACATTGGGTGAGCAGCCTAGTATATAAAGAAACATGTTAATTTGTATTAAAAAAACAATATGGCGGCCATTTTGAATAAAAAATGGCGCCCAGTATGATTAACAATACATAGAATTTGTGTAGATACATGCGTATTTATTAAATGTATTCCGTATTTGGCTTGCTAAGAATGATTGGAAATTGGTTGGGATATAATGTGTCATTCTGTTCACATCAATAAATATTATAACGCCATTATCACAAAATGGCCGCCATTCATTATCAGTATCATAGGGGTACAACTACACGAACACAAGAGTGATCAATATTTGCCCTGCGACTTAACTAATTCATCACTTACTATTTGATTTCCTATCGTTGCCACATGATTCAATCAACAGTCACCTTCACAGAAGCACAGTCCAGTGCAGGGCAGATTCGCTTTCTTGCACTTGCAGCGTTTCTTACACCCTTTCTTGCATCCACAATATACCAGTTCCTTGCAGGATTTTGCTGCCTCGGGGAGCCTGGTCCAGAGGGGTTCGAAGGATCCATTGTCCGTCATAATCCAGCGCCAGTCTGACGGTGAAGGCAAGTCAGGTCGTGGATTCATGGCTTGTCCCCAAATGTGGCCACCTTGGAATACTGCACGTCGTGTGGGTGGGATGCGTTGAACTGAGCTCTTTTTCGGGAAAGCTTCCTTCGCGCTCCGTTGACATCTGTGGCAGTACTTGTCCTGTCGTAGAGCAAGATAACAAACCTCTCAACCACAAAGAAAGATGATGCAGGGATACTTGGAGGGCCATCTGCCAGGGTAATAAGGGCATCATTGAGCTCTGGCAGAGCATTCCAGGTTGCCCATGCAGACTTCTTTCCATGCCCAACAAAAGCTGATACGGTATCACAACCTGTTAAGGCATGGAAGATAGGCAGAGCGTGTGCCTTATCCAGTCCCAGTGATGCAGACAATTCATGGGCTGGCAGATAGCGGAGGGCATTTCCTGTACCAAAGGCTATCCAAAGTTCATCCCCATCTAGCAAGCTTTGAGCTATCATCACAGCTAACACAACCACATCGGTTTTCACAGTCCGGATAAGTAACTTGTGATGACCATGTTGGGCAGCATGAGCCACATGTACCATTATACGAGTATCGGCCTCTTCGTGACTACAAGGGGCAAGCATGTTGATGTCATTCTGTTGTGGGACACTCGGCACTTCTTCTCCATCAGTGACGAAAGGTTCTTGGCTATCTTCGTGAAAGGACTGCACAAGCAGGTTGGAGAGGAATCGGAATAGTTCAACTTTGTTGTCGTCCACACGCAAAAAGCTCTGCCAGTATCTTGGAATTGTTGCCGACCCAACAATTCGCCGTCACACACCTTTTCCACGTTTTTTTCCCGGGTCAAGGATTTCAGTGAACCGGCTCTGAAGCTGTCCCACACAATGTATGTGATGAAGATCTGGAGTGCGTATTCCTCGAAAGTCTTGGATGTTCCAGGCTTCAACATCTGAGCGATTATAGCCCCATCAAGAATAACAGCCGTGGCAGGAGGAGGCTCTGGTTGGGCTCTAGCGGAATCATTTAGGGACAACAAAAAGTCACTTTTTGTTCCTGTGTGAAGTTTCCCTGAATCAGACAATGCAGGTGGGCTTGCTTGATTCTCATGCCTGGAAAATTCTTCCAGATTTCGATCACGGGTTTGACAACTGATGTAGAGTCCAGAGACGAGCTCCGCCTCTTTTTTTAGTGACGTTACTTGTAGCTTTCCCTTTGCTGTCTGGCGTGGAACAGCGTTGAACAGGTGTAGTTTGTTGCGATGGATAGCATCATCAATCCCTTTAGTTTGTTGCAGGATACAGTCATTAACGTAGGTGTCAAACTGTTGCTTGCCGATTTGTTTAGCAGTACGCACTGTCTCCACACCGGCAGGGTTGGCTATTTCCTTGGTGTCAAGGACTAGAAGGTCCTGGCTATCCTCCTCAAAGGGGTTTCCTGGATCTTCTAAGGCAGCAAGTAGTGCCTGAACATCTTTGGCTAATGATTTCTGCACGCTTGCTGTCTGCTCATGGTGGGAAATCTCATTGTGGTAATGCTGATGCAAGCTTGTATCCTCCAATTAACTGCTCTTGCGACCTCTGGACCGGACACCATCCAACGTCGCAGAGCATTGGGATCATCTGTCAGGCCTACAGCTCCTCCATCACCTTTGATGATAGCATTGTTCTGTTCATGCGCTTGGTCGATTGGGATGGCAGAGAACACCCTCTTTGTTTTCTTGGCAGTGAAGTTGCCTGCGTTGAATTCACTGTAGAGATCTAGAGTTTGCTTGGCAGTTCCATCATGTCACGGAGATGAACCGGTATCGATCAAGCATAGTGTATGTGGTCTAGTGCAAAGAACCAGGGAGTCAGTTCTGTCAGGGCATCCAGGTACATCTTGAAGTCTGCTTCACGGAGTGATCGGACATACACAAGAATTGGTCAGTTCCAGTGACAGAACTGTTGCCCAAAACTGGAAATGTGGATAATCCTTTTCTCTCAAGTTGCACAAGGATTCAAAGTCCACATGCGGGTGGTCACTGTCAGCATTCGTGCGGCTGTATTGAGCATAGGTGCGTTGTTGCAGTATGTACAAGGTGGCGGAAAATGATTTGGTGTGCTCTACGTGTGCGTGTGACATGTGCTGCACGAAGGAAGGAATCCGCAGTTCCTGCAGTAGCTAACTCAGCCTGGCCGGACGAAAGCCTGGACCCAACCACATCCATTAAGCCAGTTACCAAGGGGTTTGAGAGCTGCCATTTTTTACATGTAGGCCACCAAACATGACAACCAGCTTGTCCTCTCCGTAATGGTCTGGCCACTTCCATTGTATCTGCTTTGCCAGAGCAAACAATGGTTGGTCGAAGGTCACTACTGGAGTTTGTATTGGGTTGAGATGCACCACAGCTTGGCTTGCTACATTCATGGAATGCCTTATAGCAATAGTTTGGGCACTTTCCTGGAAGAGAGGCAGCAATGCAGTATAGGTGCGATTGTAGCATGCCAACCTAGTTCCTGTTGTTTGGCATGATATGCTGCCCATGAAACTTCTTCAGCAACGTTGGCAGATTCTGGCAACTCTTCAACAGTGCTCTTGGTGTGCTCTAACCACTGGTACTCCTGTCGTTTGTACTTGTCAGAGTTGACGTTTGTGATAGAGGCAAGAGAGGTTGGTGGAATCGTGGAACCTTTGATGCTTGTGTCAACAGGTGGGACTTCAGTGTAGAAAAGTGGCAGCTTGTCAACTGTTTTGGAACCTGCTTGAGCTTTCATTGTGACAATATTTCGATCTACCCCATCTTCAGAGCATGTGGGATGATGCAGAAGTGAGATTCCTGTTCTGTGGAATGAATCCTTTGATGTGGTGGCACTTGGGTTGTGATCTATTGTCTACAGCGGCGGTATTGAACACCTTTCCACGCAGAGTAGGGGGGCAGACTACTTGCTCCATCTTATACAGTTGGCAGATGTGGAGATTTATGAATCGTATACTCGCTCATTGACAGAACAATTCCAATCATTCTTATAGAAAGCCAAATACGTTATTTATGTACATAATGACGCATGCAAAAAAAAATACACAAGCCTTATACTGTTAATCATAATGGGCGCCATTTTAATTCAAAATGGCCGCCATGTGTATTGTTTTGTTTACATATTGACACAATTTTTTTATACTAGGCTGCTCACTCAATGTTTTGAATATTGTATGGACTAGTTATGAACAAATCAGAACAATAATAACACAAATATTTAACAAAATTGTATTATTCCAATACTTAACGGCGGCCATTTTGAAAAAATGGCCGCCATATTGATTGATTTGGAATAAATTATATTCTTGTATTATGGTTTAATGTTTTTAGCACTGGAATGAACATGTTTAAGAAGAATATGATGAATAATAATGCATATATTAACATAAACCTCTATCACTTCAATAGTCAATGGCGGCCATTTTGAAAAATGGCCGCCATGGCCTTCCTGGGCAAAATCTCAGAGGGCTCAATATCCAAATTTGCTTAGAATATATTTATCTACATGTGTGCCAAATTTCATGCTTTTAGAGAAAAGTGAACAATTGTTCAGCTATGCCGCTGGACTAAAACTATTGTTTGCCATGGAGAGAAAATCATGATTCTCCTCTTGCATCAGTGGTTTTCTAAAGGCTGGCTACGGGGGAAAATGTTTTGACTAATATAAGATGATCAGCTAAACGACATAATGCATTTTGTTTTCAAAAGTCTGGCTTTCAGTATCTGGCAATCAGCCAGGCACCCCATTTTCATTTGTTAGCGACCAAACAACAACATAAAGTTTTCCAAAGCTTGTTATGAAAAAATTGTCATGTAAACATACAACAGTCCTTATGATTGCAGATTAAAGATAACACAAAACTATATGTAAGCATTTTAAAAAATAAACAAAACATAAACAAAATTCACGGAGATCAATATAACGCCATCCATTGACACAGAGTCAGTCACTGTGCACAATTCACAAAACACGAACGAGATTAATAGATCTGCCCCAATTAGACGAAGTTTTTTTTTGTTTTAACACATAAGCATGCTCAACATTGACGGGAACAAACATCATAAAAAATGTGTGGTACGTATACAACAGAAAATATATTCAGTAAATAACATTACAAAAAAAAGATTCATATATATAAATAGTTGTCCAGAAAATCAGACAAAACTGATGAGTTCACGAGCTAGTAGAGAAGATTATGATATGTTATGTACGAATTGAAAGTGATCTAGTAAATTGTCCAAATCCGACAATTTATATGAGAATATTGGCGGTTCCCTCATAATTTGTTGTACATAAGCATGGGACAGGTTTGGTTTTTCGAAGTTCACTTAAGTTAAAGATACATTTACTATTGAAGTGTTCAGATGTTAAACTATCCACTGGATAGTCCAAACCGTGTACAAAGTCAGTACAACGAGTTAGTGAATATCACTTTACCTGTTTGCTCATTAATCGGCTATATGACGTCCATTTAACATGACATGTTCACAAAATACCCAGTGGACAAATCATATAACAGAATATTTACTGTATAAACCATGTATCACTTTTTGCACATGTCAATAAAGTAACTACATCCATTTAAACTTGATAAAGACGTTTCCTGCATACCCGTGAATATTTGTTAGCAATAGTTAAGAATGCTTTGAATATTAAAATACACATATTATGTTTATTGTTTACTGGTAAAATGCATTACTAACACAGTGGATAATGGTTATTTTAACTTGCTGATTGTCAAGGTCAGATTTTTACACCATACATTACAAACAAATGTCTTTCAGCTTAAACTCTCTGGCACTCAAAGTGTTGAAGCAAAACGTATGCATAATTCATTTAACGGAAAAACGTATGTTTTGCAAACTGATCAAATGACGGGTCTTTCCAGAAGGTGACCCTTGATTTTTGACACCCTTGACACCCCTATTCTGACACCCTTTTTTCCCATTCACTTTGTACACAGATTTGTTTCCCTTTCCCCGCTTTTTTCATGAGACAGCCTCTGTTAATGATTATTTTGCTTGTTTATATTCATTAGCTATTTAATCGATCTTTCATAAAGAGAGGCTTGGTCTAATTTCGTTTCTTCGATTGCCTTTTTAGGAGAGGCTTGGTCGTGTTTGAATCTGAATTTTCATTAGCTATTTGTGTACGTACGTGTGGGATGATGATCTCGTCGTGCGAAATATACGACGACCCGTTTTAAAAAAGTTCCTAAAAATGAATATTTCACCGAGAAAATCATAAAATGAGTCACGTTTGTGATCTCTTAAATGTGCAGTTTGAATGTTGTAAGGGTGAGATTACCTTAAAACAGGCAAGGCTGGGCCGAGGCATTTACCTGCTTCAAGGCGACACCCTTTCCACGGGTCGTGAAGCTCCTATAGCTCCCGGGTCATCCGTCAGCGTTGCCGTAGCTAGCCCGATGGGAGCTGCGTGCGATGCGGTCCGCGACGAGTAGCGGAGCCAGCTGGTCTGCTCCGGGGGTGCGACTCCTAACGGAGGCGCGGGTGATGTTGATGTACACGGTACATACGAGTATAGGGTGTATCCGCACACTGCACGTGTGCAAATACGATATAAGTTCGTGGAGCCGATGTTACACTGACTTCCGGGAATAAGACGTCCGTTCATCAGTGCAGGTGGTTGTAAGGGTGATATTACCTTGAAACAGGCGAGGCTGGCCAGGGACGAGGCTTTTACCTGTCGCAAGGCGTCATCCCTTCCAAGGGTCCGAGCTCCTACAGATCAGGGCTTCCGTCGCCGGTGCCGTAGGCCGATGGTAGCGGCGTGCGGGGCGCTCAGCGACGGGGTATTGGAGCCAGCTGGTCTGCTCCAGGGTGCGACTCCTATCGGAGGCGTGGTTGTTGTACACGGTACATACAGGTATATTGGGTCGATCCACACGAATATACACACATGTGAATACGGATAGTTCGGTGGAGCCGATGGTGCACTGACAGCGGGTATTAGGCATCCGTTCTCAGTGCAGGTAAAGTCAACACGACGAGATCATGATCTCACACGTACTTACACAAATAGCTAATGAATAATCAGATTCGAAAACGACCAAGCCTCTCCTAAAGAGCCAATCAAAGAAACAAAATTAGACCAAGCCTCTCTTTATGAAAGATCGATTAAAAAGCTAAGGAATATTAACAAGCAAAAGAACCATTCACAGAGACTGTCTCATGAAAAAAACGGGGTAAAGGGAAACAAATCCGTGTACAAGGTGAATGGGGAAAAAGGGTGTCAGAATAGGGGTGTCGGGGGTGTCAGTAATACAACAAAAGAAGATTAACATACATAGAACAGGTGCCAAGATCAATCTTAGTTAATTGTAAACTTACTAACGTTTCGATCAAAATAAAAATATAAAATATCAAAATAAAAAAGAAAGAAAAAAAAATACAAACGAAAATGGAAATAAATGGATGCAATAATCTATGATTCTATATTTTTCCCACTATTCTGTCGTCAGGGACATTGAAGGTGAGCCGGGTGAGAGGAAAGAATATTTACACCGAGGCCGTTTAAAGTGACTTCTCTACGATCATGCCTGTCTCTCTGGGTGAGTGGAGGTTTAGAATCGGAAGATTTCTCCCTCGAACTCCAAGCGATGACAGGAAGGGGTGTACACAAAGGAAGCATTCAATGACAAAAGACAAGATAAAGACACAGTCCAGTGCCAAGGTTTCTCAGGAAAATGGCCAGAAAAAAGGGAATCATACATTAAGGGGCTCTGACAGACTGACCCTTATCCTGGTAACTTTACTGACACTATCTTGTTTGCTTAGAATAAATAAGGTGGAGGTGCGAAGTCTACATGGAACTGTCACTCCATGCGATACACGGTCAGTTATAAAATCGTCATTATTCAACTCTCCGATCTTAACGATCAAGACAATATCTGCATTACGCGGCACCTCCTGGATATCCCCTAGCTCCAGCTCGCTTACATCAGACATACCATTAAAATTAATCTCTAATCTCTTGATATTCCAGTCAAACAAATATACATCATACGACAACTTCTCAGTTGACGTGCCTTCAAGACTAAAATCTCCCAGCTTGACAATCCAGGCAATAGCTGCACTGCACGACAACTCATTGGTTAAACTCAATTCAAGCCAACTAGCAATAGACATACATCCAATATCTAACTGTTCTATCACATCAATCCAAGCAATACGTACATCATGCGAGCATGTATTAATGCTTTCATCATCAAACCAAAGTGCAGTTGACGTGCCTTCAAAACTAAAATCTCCCAGCTTGACTATCCATGCAATAGCTGCATACGAAGACTCATCAGTGACTCCCTCTTCCGACAAAATCGCGCTTGATGTGCCTCCAAGACTGAACTTCTCCGGAGTGATAACCCAGTCAGTATCCGGATCGGGTAACAACTTGTCATGGTTTGCAGCCTACCAGCCATGCTCTACTGGACTTGTCATGCAGGTAAATATACAAAAAATATCGTGAATACTTTGTAACTACTGTTTTACCTCATGTTATCGCTTTCAAATAGGCAATTCAACATTTCGTAAAAAATCTCAAAGTGCATTTGACCATGTATTCATTCAAACTAACCAACTCTAATCCATGCCCCCCCCCCCCCCCCCATACAAAATTGACCCTTTCACACATTGCCGAAGCCACAATATTCTTCTTTTTTTTAATTTTTTATAAAGGACCTTCTGTATGTAGTTTTATGTTTTTAGTTTTTGATAAATCCTGTCCAAAATATCACACTTACTTTTTTGAGCAAAACAAATGCTAAAACATAAATTTGATTTTTGATCATTGTAAGATATTATGTCCATATGATGTGTGAAAGTTTCATTGAAAAAGAACACTGCTTTCCAGGTTAATCGAGCAAAAAATATGCATTAATATTTACAACGGACGTTTTTGGCGGTGTATTACCGTTAATTAACGCTTTTGAGCTGACTGAGAGATATCGGCATCTAAGGGGTATTTGAAAAATATCTAACCCTATTTTATTATTCTCTTACCATAAGCTAAACAACACGGTACAAGAGAAACGAGGAAGCTCCAAGTAATTTTCGTGGAGTTAGACTCTTTACAGGCATCCCTTTAATTAAGAATAAATGTTCAGATTAGATTATAAAAACAATTCTAACATGTTATTCAAAGTAATTGCATTATCTTAATTGCGCTTCCCCAACATTAAAGTATCGTATGTAATATGATGTTTAACTGATGTGATGTTTATCTCGTTGTTGTTTTGTCTTCACCTTTGAAACAATTAATTGATGATGTCTTCATATTACTAATGAAGCTCGATACATGTATTATTGTTACGAATATCAGCACATTCATATCACATTCCTGCTTAGACGTCAGTGTGTTCCATGTTTCCAATCTCTCTGTAGCAGGAAGCTGTCTACCAGAACTCTTGCGATGCATCCTATGTAAGCCTGAAGAAGGGTCAAGGGAATTTTCTGCGGAAGCTATTCATCTGCATACTCAACCTGATGAGGGGAGGGGATATTGAAACCAACCCTGGTCCTAAGAGCAAGACCAAGACCAAAGGATTAGATGCTAATTCCAGGTGTGTTCTTCTTTCACAAGAATTGCATGTTTTTGTATGTATTTATTTATTAATGTATGTATTGATACTATGTTTTAAAGGGGGAGCGGGGGGGGGGGGGGGGGGGTGGGGGTTCGTGTTTCTAGAGCCACCCTAGTGTTAAATCTCCTCCTCCTTTCAGCGCACCTCAATTTTGACTCTTTTCTCCTCAGCTATATTGTCTACAAATATCCTTAAAAGAATTGTCGAATTGTTCAAATCGTGCTTGATACACTTATGCATGAATTAAACTTTGAATATAAAATCTCTATCCCATATTTATATTTGACATGCTGTTTAGGTTACAGTCCGTTATTCCGAAGGTTCGTTATTCCGAAAGTTCAGTTATTCCGAAGGTTCGTTATTCCGAAGGTTCGTTATTCCGAAGATTCGTTATTCCGAAGGTTCGTTATTCCGAAGGTTCGTTATTCCGAAGGTTTGTTATTCCGAAGGTTCGTTGATCCGAAAATAAAATTGGGTTCGTTATTCCGAAGGTTCGTTATTCCGAAGGTTCGTTGATCCGAAAATAAAATCGGGTTCGTTATTCCAAAGGTTCGTTATTCCGAAGGTTCGTTATTCCGAAGGTTCGTTAGTCATAAAATGAAATAGGTTTCGTTAATCCGAAAATTAAATAAATACGACGTAGAAAAGAATTGAGTTGATTTGATTTTGAGTAGTGTGGACTTGGGAAAGGGAATCAATCTTACTCTAATTGCCGTGGCTGCATGGGGGGGGGGGGGGGGGGGGGGGGGCGGTGGGGGAGAAGGGGAGGGGGGCAAAGAGTGGCTTTACAATTCTAGTCAAATTATATTTCATTTTTCTTTATAAAACAGTGCAATAAGAATGAGATATATATATTTATATCTTTCTCATGTAAAAAAACATGAAATAAAACCAAAATCAATTTGATATAATTATAATTATGTCATAAAGTTAGATTTTGCTGTCCAAGTCCAAAATCACATTTTATTTGTCTGAATTGTATGTATTTCATCATAAATAGCAACTAACCCTAGCCACCCCGTTAGGGAGCTTTGGCATTTTTAAAATTGAAACTGTGCAATCTGAGTTTTTACTCTCTTTTCCAATACAATTAGATAAAAGCCATGATTTAAATTGATTTGAGAGGGGGTCCATGACAACCCCCCCCCCCCCCCCCCCCCACCACTACGCCAGTGCAAACACACACACACACACACACACACACACACACACACACACACACACACACACACACACACACACACACACACACCCTATTTCATTTTCGGATTAACGAACCCTATTTCATTTTAGGACTAACGAACCTTCGGAATAACGAACCCTCGGAATAAAGAACCTTCGGAATAACGAACCTTCGGAATAACGAACCCGATTTCATTTTAGGGATAGCGAACCTTCGGAATAACGAACCTTCGGAATAACGAACCTTCGGAATGACGAACCTTCGGAATAATGCAACAAATGTTCGGATTAACGAACCCTATTTCATTTTCGGATTAACGAACACTCATGGTGGTCATGGTCAATCCTCGTCTGTGCCATCAGGCGCTTGAGGCGACAGGAGGGATCTCCATCTGGCTCTATCTGCTGCTACATGGGGGGCTGTGTTGAAGGAGAGTCCTCTGCTTTTCAAGTCTTTTTGAATGGTGCGTCTCCATGTTTCTTTTGGTCGGCCTCGCTTTCGTTTGCCCTGTGGTGTCCAACGCATCGCAGTCCTTGTAATGGAGTTGGGCGACATTCTGCAGACATGTCCAAGCCATCTCCATCTGCGCTTCTCAAGGGTCTGTTCCATGGGCATCATTCCAGTTTGGATGTGAAGGTCTTCATTTGAGATGATGTTGGGCCAGAATATCTTCATGATGCGTCGGAGGCATTTGTTTTGGAACACGTCTAGCTTGTGTTTAATGGCGACGGTGGTTTTCCAGCATTCTGATCCATAGAGAAGAACACTTAGGACATTGCTCCTGAAGATCTTAATCTTTGTCTTGATATTTAGGCCAGTGCTTCTCCAAATGGTTCTGAGCATGGCAAAAGCTTGGTTCGCCTTACTAATCCTTGCGTTTATTTCTTGGATGCAGTCGCCATCTGATGTTACCTTGCTGCCCAAGTATGTGAACTCTTGTACATCTTCTAATGGGTTTCCATTTACCATGATAGGATTATTGTTTGTTGTGTTTTTCCTCAAAGCCTGTGTTTTCTTTGCATTGACTTTAAGGCCAATGGTGCTGGCTACCCTAGATAAACTCTCTGTCTTCTGCTGTGCGTCTTGATACCTGCTTGATAGAAGTCCCAAATCATCTGCATAGTCCAGGTCCTCTAAAACTGTAGTGAGTGTCCACTGGATGCCCTGTCTTCTCCCCTGAGTGACACCTCTCATCAACCAGTCAATCGCCAACGAGAACAGTAATGGTGATAAGATACATCCCTGTTTAACTCCGGTGTTTACCATGAATGGTTCCGTCAGTTGATTGTTATGAATAACTCGGCATTCAAATTCATCATACAGTGATTGAATAATGTTAACTAGCTTTTGTGGGATACCATAATGTCTGAGTATCTTCCATAATGAAGAACGATGAAGACTGTCAAACGCTTTCTCAAAATCTACGAACACCACATAGAGTGAGCTGTTCCATTCTTGTGATTGTTCAAGGATCTGTCTTAGCACAAAAATATGATCTGTGCACGATCGTCCTTTCCTAAAACCAGCTTGTTCTTCTCTCAGTATGGTATCCACGGCTGTTGTGATGCGTTGTAAGATAATGCGGCTGAATATCTTGCTGGTGAGGGATAACAAGGTGATGCCTCTCCAGTTATTGCAGTCCCCAAGGTTTCCCTTCTTTGGCAGCTTCACGATGACACCAGTTTTCCATTCATCTGGTATGGTTTCTTTGTCCCATATGTCCTGCATGATGTGTTTCAAAAGGTCAGGTGTTTCTTGTTCTTCAGCCTTTAACATCTCAGGACACACTCCATCTTCTCCTGGTGCCTTTCCAGACTTCAGTTTTCGGATGGCTTCTTTAATTTCCCCAACCGTGATGTTGCCCATGTTGATTTCTAGATCCTCATCTGCTTCTGGAATGTGGGAGAGTACCTGTGGCTCTGGTCGATTTAGTACTTCTTGAAAGTGTTCCCTCCATCTTCCCAACTTTGCATGCTCTTCTGTGATTGATGATCCATTTGCAGCTTTTACTGGTACATCCTGGTTTGCATTTGGATCTCCCCGTAGTTTCCTTGTAATCCTATAGACTGTCTTCATGTCATTTCGTTGGGCAGCTGTCTCAGCTTCTTCAGCAAGTTGCTCTGTGAACCGTCGCTTGTCTCTCCTTGCTGCTTTCTTCACTTCCTTATCTTTTTCTCTGTACTGGGTATTGAACCTTTCCTTCAGCCTGGGAGACTTAGAGCTCAAGAATTTCTTCTTTAACAGCTTCCTCTCATCAATGACATTCCATGTGTCTTCAGACATCCACTCTGATTTGGTACTTTTCCTGTAACCAATGGTCTCCTTTGCTGTCTGGTTCATGGCTTCATTAAAACTATTTATAGTCAGTGCTTCTTCATCTTGAAGTATACTAAAACGGTTTCTCAATGCAATCCCAAATTCTCTCTTTGTTTCAGGATCCCGTAGTTTGGCAACATCGAAGCGCCTATCCCTGCTGTCCCCAATCTTTGCTTTCCTTAATCTTAGAGTGAGTTTTGCAACAACTAAGTTATGATCACTGCCAACATCAGCATTTCTCATCACACGTACGTCTTGAAGAGATCGTTTCCACTTATTATTAATGATGATGTGAACACTCAGGTATAGCAAATTTGCGTGTTCGGAATAACGAACCTTCGGAATAACGAATCTTCGGAATAACGAACCTTTAGAATAACGAACCTTCGGAATAACGAACCGCACCCGCTGTTTATCTTTGACAAGTTGTTCTTTCACGCTGTTAGTATGTAGGCACCGTTTATCATTTATTCGAAAAACCTGTTTTATACAAACAGCCTAATACATCGTGCCAACTGGGTTATTGCCGTGTCCGGACTACTACCCCCTGGACAACCACCACCCGGACGATTACCCCCCGGACAACTAACCCCCTAGGACAATTACCCCCCGGACAACTACCACCCGGACAATTACCCCCCTAAGACAAATACACCCCAAAACAATTACCCTCCAAGACAACTACCCCCAAGACAATTACCCCCAAGACAATTACCCCCCAAGACAATTACCCCCCAAGACAACTACCCCCAAGACAACTACCCCCGGACAATTACCCCCTGACAACTTCCTCCCGGACAACTACCCCCCGGATAACTACCCCCCGGACAACTACCCCCCGGACAACTACCCCCCCCCCCCCCCCCGGACAACTACACCCCGGAATATTAGCCCCTACGACAACTACCCCCCGGATAAGTAGGTAGTGGAGCGTTTTGGTGCATATCCTAGACAGTATTAATATGATACGTAGTTCAAGCTATGGAATCAAACATACATAATGTATGCACATTAAAAAGTGGGAGGGACAATCACCTCCACTTTCAAATGTATGGGGAAGGCATGTCCCCCCTTCCCGTCCCCAGGTGCATTGTGTGCATTCAATTTCTCCAATTTTGTTACCGCAGTTGTATTTAGTAGTTCAAAATCGTTTTTTAGCATTATAATTCATATATTGATCATTCGGAAACATTTTGTTTGCATTCGATTTAAAACGAATTTCGATTTCAAGTAAATTCGTGATTACGAAATACCGCCCTCCCGGAAATCCGTTGGCGCGATTGAATGCAAATAGCGTGTTTTTTTTAATTGAATGCTAAAAGTGGTAAATCACTTGATCGAAGAGCTAAATCGTATGAACATAATGCAATTTTGAACCAAAATTGCAAGCCTTTAGCTCAATTTCGTGAAATTGAATGACACGCTTATTGAAACGAATGAAAAGCTTACGAAATTGGCCGAAAAACATATACGACATGTGATATGCCTAGGTCACAAATGCACCGGATGCCGCACAATATTTTTACCTACATTTCGGATTGGGATATCGTACGATGTCTGCAGTATATTCGTGTATTGGCAGTCCCGTAGGGGGTGCGACGGACCCCCCCCCCCCCCCTTCCAACACACACTCACACTTACACGACTCAACAAGTGGTTTTGGGGGGGGGGGGGGGGGGGGGGGGTAATATTCCGGGGGTAATTGTCCGGGGGGTTATCGACCTGGGGTGATTTTCTGGGGGGTAATCGTCCGGGGGGTAATTATCTTGGGGGGTAATATTCCGGGGGTTGTTGTCCGGGGGGTAGTTGTCTGGGGGGTAGATGTCCGGGGGGTAGTTGTCCGGGGGGTAATTGTCCGGAGGGTAGTTGTCTTGGGGGGTAGTTGTCTTGGGGGGTCATTGTCTTGGGGGTAATTGTCTTGGGGGGTAATTGTCTTGGGGGGTAGATGTCTTGGGGGCAATTGTCTTGGGGGCTAATTGTCCTAGGGGGGTAATTGTCCGGGTGGTAGTTGTCCGGGGGGGGGGGGTAATTGTACTAGGGGGGTAGTTGTCCGGGGGGTAATCGTCCGGGGGGTGGTTGTCCAGGGGGTAGTAGTCCTAGAACCGGTTATTGCACACCTACGAACGGAAAATGCTTTAAGTGATGAAATACATTATTTGTATTAGAAAATTGCAATACAGCGAATTGACATAGAAATAAGGTGTCTACTTGTTTGAGGCACAATTATTCCTCAACGCTTTGTTGTGAGTATTATTTAGTAATTTTTAAACACAATTTTTTCAATTAATAATTGTACTTTCAACGTTTGTGTGTGAAAAGGATGATAACACTTTGGTTAATGTTACCGTTTTGAAAGAATATGAGTGTGCAACCATATTGATATAATAGTATATAATTGTACATGTTGTATATGCTGTGAAATTAAGTTGTTTCTTTCTTCCATCGTGTGTTGTTCATTCATCCATCACAGCACCTCGACAGAAATCCTATCCGATAGGATCATCCTGGCTCTAGCTAGAGAAGTCCGGCATGACAGGCTCCATGACCTAGGCGTCGAGCTCGGTAAGACCTGGGACGAGGTCAACAACATATTCATCAAGCACCTCAAGGACACCACATTGGCTGCGACAGAGGTTCTCATGGCGTGGAAGACAAAGCATGGCGCTGGGCATCAGCAGAAGGAGGCTCTTCGGGATATCTTAGAGAAGGTTGGTGTGTCTTCACATATGCAGCTGACACCGGACGGAACTTCGATATCAACATCTCGGGTTAGAGGTATTGTCATTTGTCTCGCTCATATTGAGTTTCGATTGGATATTCCAATCCTATAGAGTACACAGAGTATACATTACAAACAGTGTTATGTGACATTTTTACCCCTAAAGTACTTGTCTAGCTTATTTTTTATAACACCCATTTGTTGCATATTTAAAGTGAAAAAAAGGTCACTTGCAGGAATATTGTTTTGTTTAATGTCTGGTCTTGACTGACTCATTTCCCACAATCAACATTTTGTTGTAATGACATCAAACCCAAACGCAACACCACAGTGCTAGGATATGCGATTAGAATGTAATGTTAAACAAATATGAATTATACATTTTTAATAACAAACATAACTATGACCGTGCTCATCTTATGCGCACATCCCTAATAATTATGTGATAATTTTTACAATTAAGCAAGCAGTTAGTATTCAAAATAAAGGATCGATTGAGTTTGACTCTTACAGGAAAAAATGCGCACCACAAACCCACACTATTTCCAATATTACATATTGGCAATGTATTAATATCAATGTGTTAAACTAACCAGAAATCATGTGCATATAAATTCAAATAAATACAGTTAATTAACTATTGAAAAGTACAAACCTGAGTTTATTATGGATCCAGTCTATACACTATGAGTGTTTTAAACAGATTTGTTATTTCTGTTTATTTTTCATTTGCCTATAGAGAGTAAAGATCGTGTGATAACGTCAAAATTCACCGTCGGCAAATGTCGCCATCTACTAGCTGAACGCTACAGGAGAGGAATCTGCATGGTGAACAGAATGCCAGGGGATCAGACAAACTACGTCAGTGTGAAAGATGTGTACACAGTAGTCAAAATGTACAAGAAAGATACCGTAGGCAATACTCGCGGAGAACAAGATAGGGTGGTTATTGAAGGTTCTGTTAATGAAATTCTCACAACCAAAATAGACGGGATGCTGCCAAAACGAATAGTCATATATGCTGCAGCGGGGAAGGGTAAGACTACGGCCGTTGCCAAAATGGCTTATGATTGGGCGCATGAAGTTCAAGGGTCCCCTTTATATGACGTGCCTCTCTTGTTCATTATTAGACTTCGAGACATTAGACAAGATCAGACACTCGGAGAGGCAATACAACAAGGTCTTCTTCCAGATGTTACATATCTTAATCCCAAATCTCTTGAGGAATTCATTCGTGAAAACCAGGATATTTGTTGTATCATCTTTGACGGACTTGACGAATTCGATGGTAACGTTTTATCAAAAGAAAGCGAGCATCAAAGTAATATTATAGCGATTCTGCAGAACAAGGAAATGACACAATTGAGAGTCGTTGTCACCACTCGGCCTCATCTGGAAAAGGACTTTAAGCGCGGAGAACTTGCAAAGTGCTATGCCAAGATGGAGATTGAAGGTTTCTCTTTAGAAAACGTGCACGCATTTATTTATGACTTCTTCTCTGACAAACCGTGTTCCGGGCAGGAACTTGAAGCGTACTTGAGCAAAAACGACTTGCTCAATGAGATGGTAACTACACCCCTCTTCTGTTTGATGGTATGCTGTCTCTGGAATAGAAACCAAACCGACGAAATCCATATGTCTACAATAAAGACACAAACCATGTTATTCGATAGCATTTTGTTTCTTCTTTTGAAACTGCATAACGAAAAATATGGAACAGCACACAGTGAGGCATGGCTAATAAATACACAAGAACGTCTCGGGAAGGTAGCGCTACAAGGACTGATGGAAGACAGCAATAAGCTTTTGTTTACACGAGGTGACTTTAAGGAAGACCCAGATGTTGTAAATGATGGACTCAGGTTAGGTTTACTTGTGGGATCTACCTGCGATGAAGCATCGACCGTACCATATCTCGGAAGACAGACAGTTGAAAGGAAGATTGAGTTTTTTCACAAGTCCGTGCAAGAACATCTTGCCGGCAAATACATTTCAAAGCGATATACAGAAACAAACAAAATGTCTAAATTATTCAATAGAACCGAGCTTGACAGTATAATTAAGCAAAAAAAAAAGTGTATCGGGGACTACACAAGTATCCTACGTTTTGCTGCAGGGTCAGATAAGAATACTTGCATGAAAATTATGAGAGCAGTTTTGTCATCTAAACACATAGATGAGAGGGAGCGATTTCACATCATCATGGACTTGTCTACAGAGGTACAGGTTTTCGACGGCAATCTGTCCTCTTTCCTGCACCGACGAATCCAATCCCAATCAGTGGTATTAACATCACCAACAATCTACACTGCCGTTGGAATGAAAGCTTTGCCAGCCGATCTTAAGAAAAAGGCATGGTAGCTTATACATTTCTATAAGAAATCACAATCATTTGCTGAACTTAGACTGGACTCATGGCGTATATGATGAGCTCAGTTCCAAAAAGCGCTAAATCCACTTTCCATAAAAAAAAATGAGTTAACGATATACCTACATTAAGCTACGTAGCTATCCAGGAATCAACATTTTACGACAAATTACTCACTAGAAAGCAACATATAGAAAGTTCAGTTTTCATATTCCCATATGCACGACGTGTACAAAGATGGGCAAAGAAACCAAGAGCTCACACATTTCAGGACATAGTCAACTTTGTTTAACCAAGTTCGGTTCGGAAACAGCTCCAACTGTTTCCGATTAGACTCAATGCTGGGGATCCAACTTTTCTTAAATTTGTTACTAAAATAAATACAAGTCCGGCACGGTTTTGATAAATCCACTTTCCATAAGATAAAACAAATTAGTTAACGATATACCTACATTACATTTAAAAGCTACGTAGCTATCCAGGAATCCACATGTTTCGAAAAAATTACTCACTAGAAATAAAAATATAGAAAGTTCAGTTTTCATATTCCCATATGCACAACGTGTACAAAGATGAGCAAAGGAACCTGTTTTCCTCGAAAGTTGAGAAAGTTGACAAAGCGCCTATTTGAAAAAAACTCTTCATATATGTCCCCAAGTAAACTATGAACGCATTAGTTATTGAAAATATGACATGCTTTCATTAGGTAATACGAATTAAATGTAGACAAGTTTTATTATTAGTCCATTTTGCACTGAACTTCATGTGCATAGTATATAAACAGCTTAATTCCAAAAGGCGCTAAATCTTCTTTTCATCAAGATGCTTTCATTAATGATCATCATACATGTGAATTCATGAATTAATGTGAGTCATGACGAATTGTTCGAAAAATCTAATCAACGCAAGCTAAAATTCCTTCAGCTCTAACGGTAAGTGATGTTCCATTCGTGTTAGTAACATGTACTGGTGTGCCTCTTGCATGTAAAGGTAGTATCTCACTGGCGGAGTCGTCGCCGCGACTGCCGCGACTGATCAGTCGCGGTAGTCGCGGCGACGTCTCCTCCAGTGAGACCAGAAAATGGCTTGCAATCTCACCAAGGCGAAGTCTCCGCGATGTCTCCGCGACGTCTTCGCGACGTCTCAGATAGATCGCCATGGGTTTCAAGAAGGTTGTGGAGACATCGCAGCGACTTCAGCCTTGTCTATATATACCTTGATCTACAAGAAGATGATAAACACCTCAGTCACGTGGTCTATAAAGTGGGTCAAGCAACGTCAAGCAGTGTCGCGGAGACGTCGCCGCGACATTTCCTCTTTGTCGCCTTGGTCTCCAGTAGGTCTCCGTGACGTCGCGGACTCCCCGCGACACACCAGAGTCCCCGGGACTCACCGGAGACTCGGCTAGTCTCCAGGAGACATCGCGGAGACGTATCCGAGACGTCGCCGCAACTGATAGAGATGTCTCCACGACGTCGCCGCAACTGATAGAGACGTCACGGAGACGTCGGGGATACTTCGCAGAGACATCGCGAAGACGTTGCGAAGACGTCTCCGAGACCTGCTGCAGACTGGAAAAAGTCTCCAACAAAATCGAACATGTTTGATTTCCCCGCGACTCCCCGGAGATCCGGCTAGTCTCCAGGTAGCCTTTAGTCAAGGCTCTATATGGCTTGGAGATTCTATATGCGATCGCGAGCTAGCTAGCTGTGAGAGAGCTAGATACTATTAAACTGGCTCCATATATAGCCTTTAATCACTCGATTCGGAGTAATTTATTAATGAGCAAATTCATGAGAGAAATCATCAACCAATCAGATCGCTATATGTGGTTACCGTCCGCCTTAATCGGTGGCGTGTTCCGGGCATGTTCCATCGTGTATTAAGGGGTTTATTTAGTATCAGACATTAATAGTATCATAACTATCATAATGATACAATATGAGATACATTACAATAAACACTAAATCTTAGAAATACCTTTTTGCATCCATATCAAATCTCAACTCTTTATTTTAAAAGAAAACAACATATTTTGTAATGACGTACCCTATAAATAATGGACGCGTCCGCATGAGCACTGCAGAGCGGTGTTCAGTGCATACAGCCTACGCTAGTCTGACGCGGAGACCCTATAACAACCACTACTCTATGCCACTAACAGTGTATTGTGCAAGGTTGCGCGTTTGGTTTTACAAGGCAGCTTCCAACGAAGACTAACACTGACAAACAGCTGATCTACCTGGTCCGTGGCATATGAATATGGGCTTCGTAGATATCCTACGAACGAGGCAATGTTAATAAAAGAAAATAAAACTTTTCACGTTCACGAGTGACGATAGGCTTCGTGCTGCCCCGCTCAAACTCAGCCTGACGCGGTTAGTACAGTGCCGTTGTAGAACCTGCCAGACAGCACGATGCCTATTGGATAGGCTAGTCTCCAGGAGACGTCGCGGCAACGTCGCAGAGATGTCTCCGCGACCAGCGGAGACACGATTCGCAAACAGGTCGCCAACTAGTCTCCAGGCCGGTGAGATACCACCTTAAAATGACACATTTGTTGTCCTTTTGGCTATCAAAATAGCATCACATCAACTCAGCGATACTTCACATCCTCAAGATAATGTGTATATTGTCCAGACACTATTTGAATACTATTAGTTGTATTAGGTTTGCGCCAACCAACGTGCTACAGCTGTTCTAGTGCGGGGTACTCACAATGATTTGAAAGAGCTCACACATTGTAAAGACATAGTCAACTTTGTTTAACCAAGAGCAGTTCAGAAACAGCTCTAACTGTTTCCGATTAGACTAAATTCTGGGGACCAACTTTTCTTAAATTGTTTACGAAAATAAATAAAATTTATTATTTTAACTAAACATCACATTCACATTTATTTAATTTAAACAAGCGTTGACATTTGATGTGTCTTGAGGGCGCCCTCTTTTGGTACAAGTTTATTTTGTAAAATAAAAATAGCCCTGGTTGTTTGTTGTTTATATGTTTTACTAACATTTAAGCGTTATTGACCTCTATCTGTCAGTTTGACAGTTTTGTTAGACATAAATTAAATTGTTTACGACAATAAATAAAAGTCCGGCACGGTTTTGATAACTTATCAGATTAGTTCAACATTTTAATTTGATGATCTCTCTATTCTGAATGCACATTTATTTTAACTAAACATCACATTCATATTTATTAAATTTAAACAAGTGTTGATATTTATCTAATTTAAACAAGTGTTGACATTTGATGTGTCTTCAGGGCGCCCTCTTTTGGTACGAGTTTATTTTGTAAAATAAAAAAATAGCCCTGGTTGTTTGTTGTTTATATGTTTTACTAACATTCAAGCATTAATTACCTTTATCTGTCATTTTGACAGTTTTGTTAGACATAAACGAAACTTTCTCTTTAAGGTTAGTGTAACGATGCGAAGTACTGAGTAATTTAATTTCAAATTTGAAAAGGTGTTTGGTTCTAATCATTATTCAATATGCTATAGATCATCAAACAAAACCAAAAGCCATGTTAGTTCATTGTCAAATATGTGCAGGATTTATACATATGTTGTATAATTATTTAACCCATGTTGGACTTCAAACGTTATTCATACCGGATGTTGATAGTTCAGCTGTTTCCGAACAACAAAATGGTACGCTGCCTTAACTATGCTCTTTTTTCAAATGTTAAACTTAGCTTGTCATAACCTCACAAAAAAAGTATTTGTTGAACCACCCTCTAAACCAAATATGCACTATCACTTTAATCAAAAATAAAAACCAACAGAACATACATGTACATGATCATATACACAATAATAATAACCATATGAAGAACTTAATTCCCTTAGGTGCTAAATCTACTTTTAGACGTTTTAAGTAAATTGAGGGTTTTTTATTTGACCACTTCCAACTGTAATTATATAGCAGTTCTCTCATACCTTGTTGTATTTGTATTAACAATAACAGCATGGAACGGGTGTCGTTTTTTCCCTTTCGTTAAAAAGATAAATGTATTTACGATTGAAGTGTTAAATTATCCACTGGACCGCGAAAACCGTGTACAAAGTGAGTGCAATGTGCATGTTAGTGAATATCACTTGAAATGTTCACACAACACTAGGTGAACATATCAGATAACAATAATATGCATTGTATTAACCACTCATCACTTTTTTCAACAAAGTTACTAAATCCCGTTAAGTTACTTATTTGTTTATATATTTTAGTTTTTTAATTAAATTTGCAACTGATTTAGCGCCTTTCAAAAAATAAACATGGATTTAGCACCTTGTGGAGTTAACATTTTGAGGCATGATATCAGATATTCGTAAAACCTTTGTTTGGTTATAAATTAAAAATTTATGTTATGCTTTGATAATTATATTGCTTATCAAATATCAATGGAGGTTCTAATGACCCGTTACATCCATAGTGCTGCCTTAAAGGGCAATGAAACTATGGCTTTCGGTTATTATTATCGATTAGAGGGTGAAAATACATTTGATTTGATACATAACTTGGCAATTTTGGCCTCCTTGATCCCATGAAATCCTTACGTGATCATACCCACATTTTACTAATTCTTACGGCGGCAAAAGATGATCGGAGCGGCCATGTTCTTGTAATTACCCGAAATGCTTTGCAAATTCTGACGTATGTGCTTACGGCCGAACAAAAAGCTTTTCACTGATTTCAAAGCATCTACAAGTATTCAGACAATGGTTTGAATTGGTGCTATTGAAATGCATTAGTGCATATCATTGACTGTAGTCCGCACAAACCTAATAATGGCGGCCTCCAGTGTTCGCGTGAATAGTGGTATACCCGATAGAGTTTTCACATATTTCTTCCAAAGCAGAAATCTGAGTCGGGGTAATGTTACATATAATAAACAGGCATATTACGATGTATAGATTAGGATAAACTCTATTCTTGAGTTGCATTGCCCTTTAACACTGAATCATACGCGACATTTTCTCTCATTCTGCACATTCTACTCAGATGCCAACCATGAATCATGATTTTCTCTTCAAGCCGTCCAAGCATAACTTCAATCATAATCATTTTCTAACTTGTAATTTTGATTTAACACATTTCAGACGACCACTATAAGGTTATTTACCGGGTCTACAGTAACTATGGTAACAAAATAAACAAACAGTAAAAACATAATGAATTATGATTATCTTGTCGAATCAGCTCTTCGAGGAAATGACACAAATAAATTAGATATTGATGAACAGCTTTATGTTCAACGAATGTTCAACTCAATCATCCAAATATAATAAAAGCACACACACGATCCGTATCTGATAAACTTCATGTATAATGAATTTTTTAAAGGGGACTGTCCGCCTTTTACAAATCGTCTAAACAGTTTCCAGTAGACGGATGAGGATGAATGTAACACACACAAACAAATTCAGATTGAACAGCCCTGTAATTTGGTTTATATGAATGAAAAACGAATGCGCCCCCCCCCCCCCCCCTCCCCCCCCAACCAAACTATATGTCGGTCAATAAAGGAGTTTAACTGATTTATCATAACATTATAACAATATTGTACACATTCTTGTAAAGGTATTGTGAAGCTGACATTTGTAAAGGTTTGTCACGATAAAGGTCTCGAAAATGAAGAATATATACAGTTACTTGTAGTCAGTTTTCAAAAGTTTGGGTTATTTTGTTAAGTATTCGGTTACGCCATTGTTCGATCACAATATGTGCGCGGGTCACGTATGGGTCACGCACAGCAACATGGTACTCCGTGGAATGTGCCGTGAGCGTAATTTCGCACCGGTTGAATACTCGTATAATGCACAATTAAACGCGCTGTGTCGTTTTATTATTTTGAGGTCTATAAGTCCACGAAAAAGAGATTTCAAGCCCAAATTTTGTTCAGGCATGCTGTTAAATAACATTTTATTTCATATAAGATAATGACCTCGCAACTTTTGAAATTTGGCTTGTAAAATGCTGTCAGTCCCTATAGATGGGTAGTACAGTTTTGGTAGTGTTGAGTTTTTGTAAAAAGAACCTGCATAATAAGATTTCAAACTAATAGTTATAACTCCACCATGCTTGAAAGGTATGAAAAATTACAAACGACTAAGTAAAAAGCATTTTATCATTACAAAAGAGCCATTGAAACACAAGGGAGCGCTCTTTAAAAAACACAATGTTTTCAATCATTTTTCATAAAAACTTATACATTTTGATGTTTTATTGAAATAATGATAAAATATGGAGATCATCAACGACTATTTTGAAACCTCTTTTGAAATTGTTTCAAAAGGTATAAACATTTTTTTGGCAAATCAGTGAGGACGCGAGCTTTCGAATCTGACAGATTCTTCTTCAAGCGAACGCATGACAACTGACTATACTCAACAAAGAATTATAAACATACACAGGGTGGGTGAAAGTGCGACCAGCAACAAGCTGGAGTGAACAAGAACAAACTAATGGGGGGGGATACAATGGAGGAGGTGTAAAAGCAGTAGCAGGCTATAGTAAACAGGAACATAATAAATAGTGCTGATGAGGGCTACTGGGGATGGGAGAATGAGTCAAGTGTAGCTGGAAAGCTTTGAGATCAGCAATGAAATAACAGGATATGGAACAAAGGAGGTGTGCAAAGGGGATGGTGGAAAGATACAATGGATGGCAAGAAGGAGGGGATTAGTGCTGGGGGGGGGGGGGGGGGGCACAAGTAGAGTGGGATGGGGGGTGGGGGGGGGGGGGTATTGTGTACAATGTGACTCAAGTGCATATCAAAAAAGATATAGTGTGCATCTGGAAAAGTGTACAAGTCAGAATGGGGCAATGCAACTCAAGAATAGAGTTTATCCTACTTGATACATCGTAATATGCCTTTTTATTATATATAACCAGGGGCGTCGATCCTGGGGGGTGGGAGGGGGGGGGGGGGGGGCAGGGCGACCGCCCCCCCCCCCCCAATGAAAATATTGGGGGGGGGGGGCGAACATATCATTTCGCCCCCCCCCCCCCCAATAATTCCGAAAATGAGGAAGAAAAAAATCAAGTGATATAATGCCAAAAAGGGGAAAGACACATTTATCAATAATTAATCTTCAAAATAGCCGTGTTCTAGTTTGAAAAGGACTGTAAATCTCTTTTTTTTCCTTCTCATATTGCAAGTTTAATTTTGGTACCAGGAACTCACATTTCGAAATGTGTTGGGCAGTGTAATTTCTCAGACGCACACCTCAAACGAAGTTAATTAAACCCTCATCGTCACAGCAAATAAAATAATCAGAAATATATCTTTCAGTCAATTCGGTCCATATGCGCTGCACACAAATCATATTGGAATAATTATCATGTCCCCCCACATTTGAAGGTGGAGGAGATTGTCCCCCTCCCTTTGTCATTATGTATGTTTGGTACCATATACTATATGTGAAATGCCTGTCTCAGGTGTGCATCAAATCGCACAATTTCACACCCTCCCCCGCTCGGTCGCTTCGCTTCCTCGCAATGTCTCCCCTCCTGTTTTGAGAAATTGTTGACGCCCTTGCTAAAGGTGGTATCTCACCGGGCTGGAGACTAGTTGGCGACTAGTTGGCGACTCAGTCTCCGCTAGTCGCGGAGACGTCTCCGCGACGTCTCCTGGAGACTAGCCGGGTCTCCGGGGAGTCGCGGGAAAATCAAACATGTTCGATTTTTTTGGAGACTTTTTCAGTCTCCAGCAGGTCTCCGCGACGTATCCATCAGTCGCGGCGACGTCGCGGAGACTTATTTTGTCCGCGACTGGGGAGACGTCGCCGCGACGTCGCCGCGACCTACTGGAGACCAAGGCGACTGAGAGGAGACGTTGCGGAGACGTCTCCGCGACACTACTTGACGTTGCTTGACCCACTTTAGAGACCACGTGACTGAGTTATTTATCATTTGGTACAGTTTGTTCTTGCTCCCATGGATACGTCGCGGAGACGTCTCCGAGACTTCGCCTTGGTGAGATTGCAAACCATTTTCGGGTCTCCCGAGTCGCCGCGACTACCGCGACTGATCAGTCGCGGCAGTCGCGGCGACGTCTCCGCCGGTGAGATACGCACTTTAGTTTCATGGGAGCCCAATGCCCTAGACTATATCGATGGCTCTATAGTATACAGGATCACGTGGATCCATCTCATGCAAGGCTCAATCTTTTCCTCGCTATGCCCTTTAAAAATACGTTACGAGTATATGTTCACTATTTTATAAAATTTTAACACAAATGATAGGAGTTACAAATGTCTGAAATCTAAAAGCTTCCGGGGGCTCCGCCCCCTGGACCCCCATTGTTGTCCCCAAATTCGGGTGCCCCCCAAAATCAGGTCTTTGAGCCATCAAGACACTTTCAATGAGCGCATAATAAAATTTTCGGGCATGCCAATGTGGGGCTTTTAGCTCTCTCAGTGGTCAATATGGAACATTTTTCAAATTTCGCCCCCCCAATATAAAAAACGGATCGACGCCCCTGTATATAACATAACTCCGACTCAGATTTCTGCTTTGGGAGAAATATGTGAAAACTCTATCGGGTTTACCACTATTCATGCGAACACTGGAGGCCGCCATTATTAGGTGTGTGCGGACTTACGGTCAGTGATATGCACTAATGCATTTCAATAGCACCTATTCAAACCATTGTCTGAATACTTGTAGATGCTGTGACGAGTCTGCAAATCAGTGAAAATCTTTTTGTTCGGCCCGTAGCACACACGTCATAGTTTGCAAAGCATGTCGGGCAATTACAAGAACATGGCCGCTCCCATCACCTTTTGCCGCAGTAAGAATTAGCAAAATGTAGGTATGTTCACGTAAGGATTTCATGGGATCCAGGAAGCCAAAATTGCCAAGTTATGTATAAAATTAAATGTCTGTTCACCCTCTAAACGATAATAATAGCCGAACGCCATAGTTCCATTGCTCTTTAAGGGAAAATTGCTAGGTGGGAATGATATGATGAGGGAGAAGAAAACAAACCGAATAGAAAAAATGGAGGGACAAAAACAAATAGGATGTGAATGACATAATATGTAAATACAGAATTATAGATACAGTATGATAACAGACCAACAAGGCAATATGAATGTGAAATAGTAATATATTCTGAATCTGTGGAGAGAAATGTAGAAAGTAAACTAGCTACGAAATTGGCAGGGTAGAGAGACAGTGACTATATATGCAAAAGACACAATGTTAATACTTAAATAGTGATGTAAGGGAGGGAACAAACATGGGGGTATATGTGAACGGAATCTTTTGTGAAAGATAGAGAGAGGAAATAAAATCAGATTAATCAAGTCCTTCTTGGATGTTGAGTCGATGTTGTTGTATGGTGCCTAAGCATGTCATCCATAGCTTTTCTCTGCTGGTGCGGACTGAGTCTGGGCGGTTTCCGAATGATACGATGATTGAAATGAAGTCATACTGGGGTGTAAAGTTGGATGTCAAAATAGTAGATATGTGGCCGTAGAAGCGTTTCTTCAGTGTGTTCCTGGTCTCCCCCACATACTGCATCCCGCAAAGGCGCAAACCTTGCAAGTGATGAGATATACACAATTAGAGGTGGTGCATGTGATGTGGCCCTTCGAGTGCTGTGAGTGGTTGGTGGAGTGTCCTTTGAACTGGTCACCTTGGAGTATATGTACCTTACATACAGTGCAACATTGACGGTGAACATGGTGAAGGCTCCATTTTGCCATTTCCGGTTTCTACGGCACAGGTTAAGCAATTTGCGATAATCTATTATGGTGGTCAATCGTGGATGTCCTAGAGATTCCCGTGGTTTTAATTGGTCCTCCTCTCGATGACGTCTGATGATTTTACAGACCGTAACCTGCGATGTTCCAACGAATTAATGGACATTGCGTGTTGACACCCCTTCCTGGTGAAGCAGAAGCATCGTAGCAAATGGCGTTGGACGGAGTATGGCCTAGAGAGCTTCTGTGCCAATGTTGGTTCAAAACACCCCTCCTCGTAAAAATCGTCATCGACATCCTACGGGCCCCCCTCGAAAATCTTCACAGACACCCCTCCCCACCGCCCCTTCGAAAATGTTGGTCAAGGAGATAATCCTTTTATCTAGGATATGCTGTTACTCATCTCATTTCCTAATCTCATGATCAAACATACTTGAGCTTAATGTATTACATGTAGTATGTTTGAAATTTGTTCACTTTTTTATTCTTCAACAGGTAGCACGTATTGAAATCCAAACTCCGCGCTTGACATCTACACTACCAGCGAGACTTGGTGATGGCCTCCAGTCTTTCTCAAACCTTCAGCAGTTGACCATCACAGACCCAACATCCGTCACTTCGCTGCCACACTTGACCAGCATCAGATGCTTGAAGTTCCTTGGCCTTCCTCGGGAGTGCGGAGACTGGTCATGGCTGCGTTCTACGCAGAATCTGCACGACATCGAAGTGTCATTCAGACGAACGGAATCATCAGAAGGGCAAGAGAGAATCCACGTCGAAGGCAACGAAGCTACTGTCACACATATTGAGACTTCGGCATTGATCAAAATCTGGGAAGCCCTACCTATGTATGTTCAAAATAAGGTAAAATAATCTTTATGGTCGATTCCAACCAAAAGTGTACACGGCATTTTCAGACCTATTGTTTTGTTTTTAAGTCCTGCAATGTTATTGTTATCTTTGAGCGTATGAGTTTGGCGAGATCTTTTGCGCATATACAATTTATGACCATTGCATGTATATTATGTTGCTACAGGAACATAGACATATATTATATTGTAGACCACTTTAAACGAACCCATCTTATGGTTCGAAGACACATCCTTTGGCAATAGATTACAACCCAAATGATGGTAACCAAGGCTTTCATAAAACATCAGTATTGCATTAAATCATGGGGAAACTGGGTATTCGTAGATAACATGTATTCGCAGATAGCAAGAAAAAAGTAAACTGCGAATGGTTGCGTATATTTTTGCGGAAGGCTATTCGCTGTAGTTCGTGTTTGCTCGTATTCACTGGTTACCCCTCGCATTCACTTGTAGGTGCTTTGGACTCTCTGTTTGTTTGTGCGCTAATTTCTCAATGTATAGTGAGCGACCAACCCAGGCCTCTGCGCTAGTCGCTAGACTGTGTACTAAGTACGTAGTGAGCACATTTCATTTAGCGTTAAACAAACAATCAAACAATACAAACATGAATGGGACAATAACGAATTACCAAGTTTTTCTCACATTCATTTGAAATCGGTATGACCGTGCACGCCACTATCTCCGTTAGTTGAGTGCGTCAACATACGTGAATTGTATTGAAATCCAAAATCCGCGCTTGACATCTACCAGAGAGACTATGTGATGGCCTCCAGTCTTTTTCAAACCTTCGCCAGTTGACAATCACACGAACTGAATCATCAGAAAGGGAAGAGAGAATCCACGTCGGAGGCAGCAAAGCTACTGTCACACATATTAAGACTTCTCCAATAATCAGTATATTGAAGGCCCTACTTCTGAATATGCAGCATAATGTCACACATGCTGCTTACTATACAGAGTGTCCCAGAAAAAAACGAAACCGGATTTCATGAATGACAAGCTCTGTTTCTCTTCTTTCATTTGATATACCACTTATGGTACATAATTCACGTATGACTGAATTAAAACAATGGAAACTGGTGTTACCAAAATTATATTTGCACGCAGAAATTGCAAGTTTGGATGAGTATTTAGGGAAGTAAACGTACTTTTTTTGAAAAAAGAAAAACATTGAATACAAATTGATATTTTTATTTGTTGTATGACACTCCATGCACACACAATGTATGCAAGAGAACAAGTACAAGGTAAACATGCCTGTTTTCTGCCAAAATGAGTGGATAGTTAAATAAAAAGTCGCTCAGCTTTCCTGACTAAACAGTGAAAATGGGCTTGATGCATAAGTGAATATACACAAGCATGATGATCAGGGAAAACATGGGAAACATGGTAGGTCAGGAAAGTTACTCATTTGGCTGAAATCAAGCAAGTTTTCATTGTTCTCGTTTTCTGTCATCAATCATTTATTTTGTAATAATGAGGTGTCATATAAAAGATAAACATATGAATTATCATGATTATTATACGATGTCTGTTCGTTTTCAAAATAAGTACGCTTACTACCCTAAACAATCACCTAAACTTGCAATTTCTGGGTGCAAATTGAATTTTGTTAACACCAATTTCCATTGTTGTAATTCAGTAATGTGTGAATTATGTACCATAAATTGTACATCAAATGAAAGAAGAGAAACAGAGCTTTTCATACAAGTATATCTTATGCAAGAACTTATGCATTATGACAGAAACTTTCTGCCGTGAAATCCGGTTCGTTATATCTGGGACACTCTGTATTTATGAGATAGATTACTCAATATTCTGCATCCATGGTAAAACAAACCCCACGGTTCAGACTATACTATAATGGCAAAATTAGCTGTATTACTCCGCCTGGAGTGGAGATAGTTGTTATGCAATATTGAAGGGAGTAAATGTGTATTACCGGGGTTATAAAAAGTAGGGTTTTTTATTTGATGATCACCAATATGATGTTAATAAATGTCAATCCTGGACCATTTAAAGGGACTTAGTACGTTGTCCAAATCGTTTGAACGTTTTAATATAGAACATACAGTGAGTTTTAGAACCAAAGGGAAAATGTGTTTTACGCATCAATTAGTATAACATGCTGAGCTTTAATTGTACAAACATCGCAATTTGTCCATATAGAATATCGTTGTACAATACATTTTCATTTGTGGTGTGTCCAAAGATAAACAAGTAAAGTAGCATTTCGTGATAATCGTTTTTTAAATCACTCCTAACGTTCTAAAAAATATGCGCTTCATCGCGGCGGTGGGATCAATGGGATTAACGGCACGTTGATACCTTTGTATTCAAGGGATAAATTACAATTTTAATAAACGTACGCTGTCAGTTCTAGTATGGTCTATGACTATATTACCTTAGCCCACAATAAAAGGGAGAAAGGGACAATTATAATGCTGATATTATGACAATCCTCTAGTTTGTTTGTATGCCTTGCACATATGGATAAGTTGTTTGTATGCATGGTTAGGACAACACATCCAAATGCATGGAAAAACATGACAAATAGATAGGCATGGAAGATAAGAGATCAAGTGGCGTAGCAAGTTCAGATTAATTCTTACCATTAGCATTTGTATTACTATGTATTCGACCAAAAAGCATTGTACATTGTACAATAGAACACCAATATTAACATTATGCAATTTATAAAAAAATACAGGTAAAACTGAGATAAAAGAAATAGCGAGAAGCAGTATTCGTGGGCCAGGGTTCACAAACATGAAGTTCATTACTTTTGCCCTTGGAGACGTGGATCCACATACTCTGGTGCCAGGATATGCAGCATTACGGAACGTAAATGACACAGCTCCTATGTAAAGAAGGTTTAAATTGTCTAACCAGATTAGAAGAGAAATAAGTTGATGAAAGGATTATATCGATAAATATGGCTTATATCCATATTGCTATTTAGAAATGAATAAGGTTACGTAGCAAGATGACAAATAATTACTATAACCTAACATGAGTGAAACATAAACAAATACATTATGCATTGCTTTGCATCGCGATAATAAGGACAGTGAACATTATCATTAATAAATCTGCGGAAATTCTGACGAATCAACATGTAATACATTTCTGCGCTGTAGGAAGTAGATATTACCTAAAAATGACTGATCCTTCACAGTACAAAAACCTCTTTCTCTATCATAACCCATGATCGCCAGGTACAGTACAAACACACAGAGTGGAATTTCGTTCTCCTTCATCTCTAGTGTAGTAAACAAGTCATAACGCTGCCAATAAAATAATCGTACTAATATATTCTCCAATGTAGAGATTAGCAATTAGGAATTGATTGACATGCTCGACTAACGAAATGGGCATGTACAGGTGCGTTATTTCAAATTAAAGGAAATTTAGTCTTCTACAGGCAGAATATAAATCAAAGGTGAAATCGTTCATGCATGAACCGCCATGATCAGTTAAAAATAACAAGGTTTGGTTTCAAAAATAGCAAACACAATGGATGGCCGCACCATTTGACTGCAATGAGTAAGCGTCTTGCTTAAAACAAGATGTGCGGGGCAAGTCTTGTATGACACCATTCAACCTAACAAAAAAAAAAAATATATATATACATTTCCAATAAAACAGGGGCCGGTTATAAGAACATCACCACATTGGTCTGTTTTTGAGGCATAAAGCTTGTCTGTTTCATGTGTCCCTTGCAGTTTCAACTATAGTTATCTAGATAAATAACATGTTAGAGACTGCCCAAATGGTTAACCAAGGGTGACATCAGATGTTGAAGATCTTTGGACTGCGGTAGAATTCTTGATAACCATGTATACCAAGTTTCATGCTGAAATAAGTGCACAAACTGTTAGTTGCGACGAATACACCTAAGCCATGGAATTCCCCATTGTGTTACATTTGGAAGGAAATAAAACCTACAACGTTCACAATTTGTCTTCATTTACACTTTTTCTATTGAGATGAAACTAAAAAAAAAAATCGAATTTGTAATGAAATATGTATGCTATGTCATGAATATAGCGTGTATATCATGCTTGTCAACATTTAAATGGTTAAATGGATGGTCAATTTTTTGTATTTTTGAAAACAGACCTTGCGGTGCTTAATTGACCGTGACAAGCCATGCATGAATGATTTTCCGGGATTCTATATATGCTAATGGCGAAGAGGGTTTTTGCATTTTTAATTTGATATACAATAACATAATATGAAGCTAAAGTTAAAGCGAGCGTTGGGTATTGGTATTTTCCGAAGTGCCCCCCCCCCCCCAAATTAATTCCAACAGATTTGGTTGATTTCAGTTCCATATGAAAGATCATCAAAAAAAAAACATGGGAAATGATAATAATTTCCAATCAAATGCTCTAATTGTTGTGCAATTTGCTTTCAAAATATTATATAAAAGTGTTTGACGTCCGGACATCACTTTTTAGAGAACGCTAGCGCGAGTCACTAGCGATCTAGGTCGTCCTGATAGAGAACTGAAACTAAATATTTTTGTGCACGCTAATTGTGCTTAAAACTATACATATGATACGGTATTTACCAGCAATTCACTCTCCAATATGTGATCCAACTATCGGGTGGATTAAGATTATGATTTTTCCCTCCATTCCGCAAAAAAACAGTGATATATATATGCGCCTCATGGAATTGTCTCCGTGTGTTAGCGCGACTCCGAAACGAAAGGCGAACAAACGGGGCTTGCAATACATGTACATACTACACGTACTATTACCGCGCACTGCACTACAGTCCCGTATTAGGACCTAGAACGCTAGTTCTTCGCGCTGGCGTTAATTATTTTTACCCTTCGAGTTGTACCGGCTCTTTTTTTAATGATAACAGGGGTTTTATTTTGTGGTTTGTAATTGTGTATACTTTTCAAGCATGGTGAAGTAATAACTATTAGTTTGTACCGTAATCGTGCAGGTTTTGGTTACTAAAGTTAAGTTTGACCAATACTCAACTACCGCTTTAATGGATTGCATTATTATCGCAGAAACAGGTACGTGAAACATTGACGCTCAGCATTGTGTGTCAATAAGGAAAAAGCATTATGTATATTACATTATACATACGCACAATAACGAGCACATTTTTCAAAGGAAATGATCCTCTTCCCGAATATCGTCTTTTACAAATTTCTTCTGGCAAACAAAATGGGTAGCAAACACAGTGGTAATAAACTTTCTGCCGAACAACGAGAGGATTGTGGCCTGACAATAATTATGCTCGAGTCCCATCATGGAATGATCAGCCGAATAAAGCAAAACGTATTCACCTTTGCTCGGATATCACGTTGGGGTGGCGTTATTTTGCCCGAATATTTTGGTATTTCGAATCAAGAGTTATACTTGTGCAAATTTTCTTTAAATCTTAATGCCACCCTCTAAATGAATTTAAACAACTCTACACGGACTCCGTACATATATTTTCAAACTTAATTCGTCTTTAATATCAATTCTGGAATCTTTCATATCATAATAGTATAGAACAAGTTGCATTGTCATCACTTTACTACTCTTGTACTAGTTTCTTGGAGATGCTTCCTATGCCTACGCCCATACATGGAATGCATAAATGAGACAAGTTTGCATACTATTCATTCGGGTCCCGATTACTGAATGTATGATGATCACAAGTATTAATTACACATACATTTAAACTTTAACTCCGCTTGCTACCGCTTCACTAAAATGGGCGTTAATATCGCAAATCTAAAATTGCACGGTTTTGAAATGGATTGCCAAATGTTAAATTTACGAGTTCACCTTTGCAATAAAACGAAGCGCAGTTTTACATTTGGTTAAGAATGTACATCATTGGTCATTCAGTTTCGTTTTTTCTCAATCAAACTCGTCAATCTGTTGACGGTTTCGTCACAATCATGGTAAATTTCGTCCAGCCATGTAACAGCTATCTTTCAATGTAATGATACATTTCGTCATTTCGCAACCAATTTCACTCTTAATTTATTCAAATTCAACAGCAAAACGGAGTATTGAAGTATAGTAACTAAAGTAAGTGTTAGCACGAATGTTAATCAACTTAAACAACAATTAGCTTGGTTATATAGCACATACCACACCTATATTCAAAATGTTAAATACAACATCGACAAATTAAAAAAAATGTATTGGTTAGATATCCTTAATGAATACAATCTTGATAAGACACGTAACCGTCAAGTTCCAACATGATACTAGTTGGTTTCCCGTCTATTTTCAAACTGTTGTCATTAGTCCAGAGAAACCCAAGTGTATCAAAATACAAAAGTAAGCAAATTATATATATGGAAACCATATAAATGTTTCATACTAAAATATCAACCAAGACATGCCATCTACATACAAGTATGGTATGCAGTCAATAACCTACCTAATAATTGTTTAAAGTAATCCATTAACCCTCCCCCTCGAAAAAAAACTAAAACAAAAAACAAACAAACAAACAAACAAAAAAGAATATTTGAGACTTTAATCATTTACCACTTTTATTGGATTATTCTTGAGAATGATAATTTTTTTTTTTTTATTCGATTTTGATGGAAACAATAATAATGTTTACTTGGTGATAACATGGGAAATTAATGATGATTTTATCCCGATCGTTCGCGTGAAGTATTCGAACTCGAATACTACGGGCGATTGAGTGGTTGAATTCAGATTTTATCTTAAATACCTCCATATTTAGGCAGACATTTGACAAATCAAAACTCGTTTCATTCTTCTGTTACCATTAGACAAACAACAATGCACACAATAACTATGAAAGGTAATTTGTTGTTGTATATTGCTATCATTTAAATTGACTGCGCGCTCACTTTGTGTACCATAGAAGTAGGGGGGGGGGAGGGAATTTTCCCATGTCTTCGCGAACGAAAAAATAATTTCATGAATATATGCGCGAAAAAAAATATACCTTCTCGTGAAAGGCCACAAAAGATATGTTGTGCGTACTTGAATTATAAAAGGATGTATTTGGGTTAAAGGGATAGTTGAGTATTGGTCAATCTTAACTTAAGTAACCGAAGCCGGCACCATTACGGTACAACGTAATAGTTATAACTTCATAATGCTCGAAAAGTATACACAATTACAAACGACTAAGTAAAACCCACTTTTTTTTTTTTAAAGAGCCGTTACAACTCAAGAGGGCGCTATTAAAAAAAACACACATTGGTTTTAGCCTTTTTTCATACTTTTATTGGATTGTTCTGATATGTGAGATTTTTATGGAAAAAATAATAATGTTTATTTGGTGATAACATGGGAAATTAATGTTGATTTTATCCCGATCGATCGTGAAGTATTCGAACTCGAATACTACGGGCGATTGAGTTGTTGAATTCGGATTTAATCTTAAATACCTCCATATTTAGGAAGACATTTGACAAATCAAAACTCGTTTCATTCTTCTGTTACCATTAGATAAACAACAATGCACACGATAACTATGAAAGGTAATTTGTTGTTGTATATTGCTATCATTTAAATTGACTGAAATTCATTGGTATACATAAAATGCATCAGCGGTTTTTCCAGTCGAGGTTCACACCCTTTTTCATTCAATTATATAACTTTGTACTTCAATTCAGATCTCTCGCTTCAGATTTCTTGCTGGCGGCGATTTATAGGGGAAGAATAAGTTCAAGAATTGTCGTAGCGTGCTCGGACTGATTAGGGAGACACGCATTTTGGGGGAACGCTATAACTATTTATCTTATTATAACTTGTACCGTTTTGTCCTGTACTGTTTTGGCAATTATTGGGGGCACGCCCCTTGTAGCTACGTCACTGTGAATTTGGTGGAGCTTCTGTCGAGGAAGTATTTTGTCGCCTAAGAATCTGTCGTCGAAGCAATAGCCGACGGAGTAATTTTCGCCGGAGATGTCAGCGGAGCATTCGCCGTCGGCCATCGACTCGCGGAGCGGGTGACGCTGCTTTCGGAACGTAATAGTGAGAGTAAAATGCGACCTCACGATAGCCACGGCACCCTTGCGGGCGCCGCTAGATTCCCGCAAGATTTCACCTAAAAGTGGCATCGTATACGGGCGCCGTATCCCAAATCGGAGCATAATATGTGACCTAAGCATTTGCCAATGTAATGGGAACGCGGCGCGCGCTCACTTTGTGTACCATAGAAGAAGGGGGGGGGGGGGGGGGAAGGGAATTTTCCCATGTCTTCGCGAACGAAAAAATAATTTCATGAATATATGCGCTCACTTTGTGTACCATAGAAGTAGGGGGGGGGGGAATTCGCCCATGTCTTCGCGAACGAAAAAAGTAGCGGAAATGGAACAAAAAGGGGGGGGGGGGGCAAATAATTGCATGAATATATGCGCGAAAAAAATATACCTTCTCGTGTAAGGCCACAAAAGATATGTTGTGCGTACTTGAATTATAAAAGGATGTATTTGGGTTAAAGGAATAGTTGAGTATTGGTCAATCTTAACTTAAGTAACCGAAACCGGCACCATTACGGTACAACGTAATAGTTATAACTTCATAATGCTCGAAAAGTATACACAATTACCAACGACTAAGTAAAACCCACTTTTTTTTAAAAGAGCCGTTACAACTCAAGAGGGCGCTATTAAAAAAAACACATTGGTTTTAGCCTTTTTTCATACAAAATTGGGCATTTAATGTTTGTTAAAATAATGTTCTCATCGACCAGTACGAAGATAAGAAAATACAGCTAAAGCCATGGGACAAGAGTGCTGCTACTGAGTTTGTAGACCGGCATACTTCAATAACACTGCACACTATCGACAACGGGTCGCGAGGTATCGATGAACCAAGAAAAGTACACATAAAAGATTCGATAAATGGTATCTTCAAAACAAATGCCAACGGTAAGCTGCCATGCCGTATACTCCTCGTTGGTCCGGCTGGTCACGGTAAAACCACGACAGTTGACAAACTATCACACGGTTGGGCTATCGGGGCACCGGACTCTCCCCTCGGTGACATATCTCTTCTGTTTGCCCTGAAATGTAGACATATGGACAGAAACAAGTCAATTGGACAAGCTATCAAAAGACAACTTCTAACATTTCTTCCGAAGCATGCTAATGTCACACCATATGATATTGAGCACCCGATAGAGGAGAATGAAGACAAGTGTCTCGTTCTAGTTGACGGATATGACGAGTTTAATGGTAGCATATTGATTGATAAGTCGAGCCTAATTGAGCTGATCCGGGGAAATCGTCTAGCGGAGTGCCGGGTTCTCGTCACAAGTCGTCCCAATAGAAAGGAAGAATTCATTCACAAACATATTCCCAAGGACTTCGCTGTGATGGAGATTGAAGGGTCTTCCCGGAAGACTCAGATGACTACATCAAACGTTTTTTTCCCTTCTGATCAGTCCAAGGCAGACGAATTAAAAGAGCATATAACACAATGCAACATCGCATTCTTGATTAGGATTCCGTTGTTTTGCATGGTCCTATGTACGTTGTGCCAAACTGGTTCACTTACAATTTTAAGGGGACACTTACACTAACGACTGTTATGACGGGTTTGTTTAAATACATTTGCATCTGCATGAACTAGGGAAAGTTGCCCTGAGATGCATGGACAATGACTCCAGACAGATCATTTCTAGTACAAATGAATTTGACGGTTGTCAAGCATACATGGAATTCGCGAATGATTTAGGAGTTTTGATTAAAAATACGGTAGTAAATGAATCAGTCGAAACTCTTGATTTATCACAATCTTCGATCGAATTCATGCATAAATTATTGCAAGAATATTGTGCGGGGATTTATTTCGGTAAATTAGCTCAGGAAAATCAAATCGCAGCAATGAACTCGAAGTAGATATAGAGTTCTGCAGGTTGAAAACGTACTGCGATTTGCTGTCTGCTCTTCAGGTCATTCTGTATTTCCCATTATGCAACACATTCTATCGCTGGACTGGCTACATTCTGTGTATGAATTCTTTTGGGAAGACCGCCTTCTTCTGGACTTCTTGAGCGAATTACCTTCTGCCAACCAAGAACATGCCCCTGACGTTGAAAGATTGGCCGAGATACTACATTCATATTTCACCGAAAACGGCCTTCAAGTTGCTAGAGCCCATTCCAACACAATAAGAGGACTGGAAAGACTACCAGAGAACATAAAGCAAGAAGTGAGAATATACTAATATAACTCGCATTTTGTCTTAATCGTGAGAAAGAAAGATAACAAGACAGTAGTGTCATATTAAAATAGATTGAGATGATTATAATGATTTCACATTTCTTACGAATATAAATTGCAATTGCTGGGGGCACATGGGTGTCAATGGAGGACATGACCCCCCCCCCCCCCCCCCCCCCCTCCTCTCGACACACACAGACACACTCTTCTCAGAAGCTGTTGACGCCTTCGACGGGTCACTTTATGATGTCGGGTATAGATGGATGATGTGGAACGGGGTCATTGCATAAACAATGTTTTCATATATATATATTATCAAGCACAAGTTACATCCAGCCAGTCAAGGTGATGCACTAACTTTGTCAAATTCACACAAAATCACATGGACATGGTTTTGGTTTACCTTTGAACATTGCTGTTTTTCAACCGGAAGCAGAATAAACACATAAGATTAACATTGTCAAAAGTCGCCCTTATTATGGACAAAATAATATACGGGTGAAATGAAAAGACGGATTCGAATATTATGAAAGATCAAAGTATCTGAATACAGATACTTTAATCTTTCATAGTATTCGAATCCGTCTGCTTCACACACACGATCGGGGATAAAATCTGGCATCAATATCATTTTTCTTTTCACTAGGTACATAATTATTATTCTCTTTCTATTAAAACATCACATAGCATGGTAAGCACATTATACTAATAATGGTATATGAATCATGTCTCATTTTTGGACAAATATTATCAAGTTAAAGGATCATTATAACAGCTTATTACTCGAAAGCGATGAAAAAGATAAATAATTTTCGCGTGATGAGTTCTCATGAATGATATTAAAACAATAGTTTGGATAGATAATTATCTACGTTACCAATATGAATAACAATATGTGTATGTTTTATTTGTTAAAAACAAGACTCAAACCTTGTTTATTTGTCGTATGTGAATCAAGTGAGAAAGTATAAAATACCGTTTGTTTTAGAGGGCGTATAAGTAACATTTTGTTATGGGGTAACGCAAACCAGAAGTACATGTTCATGAAGCACATCATTATAAATACATAATAAATGATTAAAATCGGTTCGGAAAAGGTGAAGTATCCCTACATAGTTACGTTTTAATAAAATGCGGGGCCAATATTGAGTCGATAATGTAATCAAAACATATCCTTTACATTTGTAAAGAGTACCATAGTGGCTTCAACATAATTATGATCATTACGCTATTGAATAATAATTTTAACCAACATCTTATTCCAATTCTGTATAACAAAATGGTTGACATTTTCTCAAGTGTAATAGGCGCCTTCTTTTGTTACCGGCCGCTTTTTGTTTAAAATGAAAAAATAACCTGTAACCGTTGAAACGATTTTTTTACAATTGAAGCTTCAATAAATGAAGACTATTCAGCCGTGATGAAAACTTCGTAGTTTTAGTTACTAAACCTAAGTTTGTCCCGTATGTGGTGTTTCACTGAACACTAAATTTGATTTTAGGATCGGTTTTTAGCTTTTTAGTGAAACAGCCCCTGAATATTACTATCCCTCATAACACAATCAAACGTCGACTTCGTGTGGAAAATAACAAGGGCTCCGCTAAAATTTCACGGACACAAATAAGTTATCAATATCTGATGTTTTTATTAGCGGATATTATTTTGATCTTGTATAATTTTGACACAGAGCAATTATCGCTATTGTTTACTTTGTTTCCGGAATATGTGGATTATCAAAAAAAAGACGAACGCGAGCACCATCACAATATTCGGGTGGAAGTTTGCAGTTTGTTTTCAGGACATCATTATAACGATTATCATAGATGAAAATGTAGTAATCTGACTATGACATATATTACTTTACCATCTGTTTTTCTTTTGTTTTGTTTTGTTTTTGTTGGGGGGGGGGGGGCTTTGTGAAAGTCATGTATTAATTTTCCGAATATTTGTCTCTACATCTAAATAATATGACTTTGTCTATTATGAAATGTCATTTTTATCATGATAATACACCATGAGCATGAAAATGGGAACCACTAGGGAAAGAACAACACATAATTGTATGTTTTAGTACCGTTTGTGGTATCAAATAAATACCAACATTTTGCAAAGGGTTTTGTAATTCATAACCACAAGTGCGCCAGTTCTATTCACATGTACGTTTGGAGACAATACAATCACGGACGATTCGTTCGCAGCTCTGGACAAAAGTAGTCTTCATAAATGCAGACCAATGAACGCATGCTTTAGAATGGTGATGCGTTTTCCAATTATATATTTGTTTCTGGAAACATATTTTTCTAAACTTTTTGATTGAATGGACTACTAAAGATGTAAGGGTTATTAGGGTTAAACACAGGTATGTTTGTATCGGCTGGCGCCCCCTAACCTTCTTACCCTGTACATATAATAGTCACATTTGCATAATCCTGAAATGGCATACTTCAATGAGTTATTTTATGGCAAAATGCTGTGAAAATTACGACAATTTCACCACAACTAAATTGTCGACAAACAAATTTCCGCCCGTCATTATTACCATGACAACATCTTGTCCGACCAAATATCCGCTTATAATAGCCAATTAATAATGAATGTGACTGCAGGGGCAAAGTATACGGGTTTGAAACTGCCACACATTGTCTGTCCAAAAGTAATGTTTGCAGAAAAAGACAATATGGATTCTGCAAAATCATATACAGACATAGTTGAGTTTGGGTTTAGAGTGTGCTTTGAGAAATATTTAATATGTGAGGTAATACAAACTAAGTGAAATACTTTAAAGAGCATGTGATTTTAAAGATGAAACGAAACTTATTGCATCAAAATCAGTAACTGTTGGAAAACAGCTAAAATATCAATAATATAATCCGATTCATTCGATGATGTTTGTTTTAACAGTTGTTGATGATCTCTCTAATGAATGATTATTTTAACAAAACATCGCATTCACATTTTAAACAAATTTAAACAAACTGTTGAAACCAATGTGTTATTAGATGGCGCCATCTCGTGTTAACGGCTGTTTTTTTTTTATGTTTACTTGTATTTACTATTTACAGTATGTGTGATCAAAACTGTGCTATCCCTTCAACGAAAACATTTTAATAATTTCAGGCAAATGAACATCTAACGAATTGAAGACCCCATTTGTTTAGTTATCAGATGAAATTATATTGCTAATTCACTGAGTGACAGCATTAGGATATCAGTAGGGAGTGACATGCATTATAAACACAAATATATCAACAACAGCAATTACAAGAAAAGAAAAGGCCGTGTGACAAGATTGTGAGTGAATACAAACAACATACATTTCGCTGTGGGAAGTGGTGCTGTGTCGTCGGACTGATTGTGAGCACTCTCATGGGTTTATTTGTAATTTGTATTTGTTTTTGTCTTTTTTTGTTGTCGTTTTGCCTAATTGTTGGGAGCAATTTTTTTCTCCGAAGGATAGGTCTTGTCTCTAAAGACGTATGGCAGACACGATCCTGTGACAAATACACAAGAACAATTAATGGACAATGAGGAAATGTAATACATACACGTATTTAATTCAAATGTAGTGCCCCTTGGAGTAAAGAATCTACGATACGCCACAGTGTGCATAATATATATAATATTGTAATCGATACTGCAAAGTGAAATCGCCTGCTTTTCGGGGATCCCAAAGATCCAGTCATGCAAGTACACCTAACGTGCTATTAACTGGGCAACTATTGATGTACAGTGGTGTAGCGTGAGCATTCTAATTGAATGGGGGGGGGGGGGGGGGGGGGGGGGTGCGGGGAAAAACAAATGTATCGGGGGGGGGGGGGGGGCAACCATTTTTTTCGCTGATATCACACATTACGGATGTAATATAATGCTATTCTTTTCCCCATTACGTGTTTTATTCACATACCAAGTATTCGGGGTACATGGCCCTGTGATATTTAATTACGTCGATCAAAATCTGATTGATATTGCCTTGTCATACGAACCCGGCGAAATAATTTCGTATTATTTTGTTATGAAATATGAAATCTCATCATGCTCATGTGTCCATGCTTACAAAATTGTATGAATATAAACCATTTATCGTGAATTTAAAATAATTTTGTATTACTTCCACCTTTCTTGTTTTCCTCATTTTCTTTCCATTTAGATAAAGAAAATCAAAATCAAATACACCGAGCTAGACGAACCCCAGTCCCTGAGGTTGTGGTCGTGCCTCCAATCTTTCACCTCACTCACCAGTCTTGACATCAGTGACTCATCCCTCCCTCTCCCTCCCAGCCCGCCTCCCCTCCCGTCCGTCCGGGAACTGAATGCTTGGTGGTGTAACACATCATATAGCTACAGCGGCCTGATCGAGTCGCTGCCTGGTTTGAATACGCTCACTGTCAAGCACCGTGACGCAGAGCGAGATATCGATCAGATAGCGGCCGGTCTCACACGGGGCGGAGGAGGGGAGGTGACTCACATCACTCTGTGTTGTTTATACATGGGTCAAAGCACAGTATCAGCCGCGTGCATGACAAGGCTGAGTGAGGCGGTGCGAGCCAGGACCACCAAGCTGCATGAGATAAATCTGAAGTGGCTGCGCATCGATGACCAGAGCCTCGTCAGCTTGGTGGAGGCGTGCAGGTCTATCAGCACTATACGGAAAATATAGTGAGTGTTCACGGTCTGTTTTGTTTTGATTTGCAAATATTGATAATGATGGCTATGTTTATATTTATACTATGTTCATATTGTCTAACATGTTTTTCGGATGGTATTTTGCGAAATGTTTATTTTCATGAAATAGTATTTTCCATGTGTTTTAGATCGCAGGAAAGGATAGCGTATACTTTAGAGATAAAAACAAAAACAATCTCGGGTTCAAAAGGGTGCATAGTTACTCTATTTCTATATCGTAACATTTCATATTTAATTTTATGGGTGTCTTTTGCCAAAATGTGTTCTCATGCAATAATTATAACCATTTGTGTCGTATCCATAGAATAATTTCCTTTTAAACAGACAAACAAAATAGAGTATTTATACCAAACTTGAATTATTGCGTAAATTAAAACGGATAAAAGCAGTAGTAATTTTTCATAATACACGAACCTATAGTTTCTGAGATTGGATGTCATACGCCGTGCATTTTGGCAAACCAAAAATGTATCAATGTGAGAAATCATTGTGTGTGTGTTACCACTTTACACGATGCAAATGGCAAGTAGCGTACGAATCGTCACGCCATCGGTACATGTACCATCAAAGAATGCAAACAATGTGTCTTACATGTGAACTTGACCTAGTTCT
>JBAMJV010011446.1:0-52998 GCA_037951105.1 Echinarachnius parma | reverse complement strand
AATTGACTTTGTATCAATTAAAACAGATATATAATATAAATAAACATATATAAACAATATTAATAATAATAATAATAAATAGGCACACAAAAAAATAAAGATATATATAATTAAATATACTCGCTACAAATATACTGTTTTAGTGCTTGGCAAAAGCTTTTCCGTTTATTAGTTTCCCTTAAATTCATCGGTAGTTGGTTCCACAAATGTAGTTGGTTCCACAAATTATAAAGCTTTTTATTTAGCTTACCATTATAAACAAAAATCAAACATGAAGGAAACTGACTAGAACACATTTTAAATAAATGAAAATTAATGAATACAAATAGGATTCGCCAGGAATCGAACCCGAGACTCCCGGATTGCTAGACTGGTGAGCAACCATTTAGCCACACAACCCTTGATTGGGGACGTTCCCACGAAACCCTTTTCATTGCTCGTAGAGTCAGAAGCTATATAAACCTGGCACTAACCCAAGGGTAAATAAATCGATTTTCTAAAGAAAGTGCGAGGGATCACGCAAAGTGAGTCAGCTTTTTATAAATTGAATTAAAACATAAGGGAAAATATTACCGAAACAAAAATAATAATAAAGACGTCTTTTAATGCGCCAATTCCACCTTTATTAAGGTGCTCAGAGCGCAGTTAACTCATCTTCACACAAAAAAGAAAAAAAGAAGGGAAAACAAAAAACATGAACATTTGAACATAAGCATGAACAACTTTGATACATAATCATAATATAGAACACATAATGAAACTACTGGATATTACTGAAATGCAACCTAGAAATGGTAAGTTTTCAGACTAATCTTAAAATATTCTAAGGACGTCATATTTCGAATAATTATGTTTGGGTAACTCATTCCAGAGTGAAGGACCCGCATGTGCAAAAGCCCTGTCCCCCCATTGATGTTTTGCTTGGTGGGATAGAAAGTAAGCCAGACTGAGAGGATCGGAGGGGTCGTGTAGGATTGTATTGTTTTATCAAAGAAGCATTGTAGCTAGGGGCAGAACCATGTATACAATGACAAGTTAATAGCAAAATCTTAAATTTAATGCGTTGATCAATTGGTATGGAATAGAATGTCTGTAATTCAGGAGTAATGGGAGTGAATTTCTTTGTGAGTGTAACAATGCGGCCTGCTGTGCTATGTACTTTTTGTAATTGTGTGAGTTGGGACTGGGGCAATGATAATTACCGAAATTTAATCGAGAAGAAATGAGTGCGTGGACAACTTTTTGTGTAGAGGAACAAATCAAGTATTTGCGAATAATAAATTACGTAGCTGGTACCGCACAGATTTACATACACTATTTATTTGTATTGACATTGACATATTTGAATCAAACATATCTCCAAGATTTCTGCAAGAACTAGACATGAATGAAATGAGCAAAGAAAAAATAGGCTTCGCCGGGAATCAAACTCGAGATCTCCGGATTGCTAGACCGGTGCTCAGCCATCGCGCCACAAAGACTTATGGGGGACGTTCCCATGAAACCCCATTTATTGCTCGTTAACTCAGAAACTGTATACACACTTTTGTAGGTGAGTGAACAATTCATTTTGGTTCATGAATTTTGCAATTCATTCACCTAAAACAAAATATTAATAGGACAAATAATACATTGACACAGAGTAAGAATGAAAGAGAAAATCAAACATACGCTTGGAAAGTGATTAATTTTTCAATCTAAGGGATATAACTGTTTTGGGTTATAGGGCGAGCGGCCGCTTTATAGGTGCACCTGTGAAGTGTCAGATATTGCCCAACATTTCATTTCATTTCATTTCAGTTTATTCAACCATAAAAAAACAGGTAATACAGAAATATTACATTACAAATTACAAATCAAACATACAATATTTTATGGTTTGGACTATTAAAAAAGCAAAGCTTGTGAGTAAATAGCCCAGTAATACACATTTAAACAGTTAAAATGCACAACTAGAAGTATAAAACACGACAAGCACACACAAGTAATTTCACTCACAGTCACACACATACACACATACACACAAGTGGAATATTTGCAAGGATGTATCTACACCTATGACATGACATTTGGGACTTTATTCCTATACCAACATCATTGTAAGATATGTCTAAATGATGTGTAAAAGTTTCATTAAAGAATAACACTTCTTTCCTGGTTAAAAAGCGACAATTTGCGTCAGCTTTTACAGCTAATTACTGTATGACGCTGATGTCATTTACGTTCATTAAAGAGTGACTAAATTAAAAACGCATGTTGACTTTGGTTGATCTATAATAATGAATACATCACATATCTGTTGACTATTTGAGTTACATTTTGGTCATATTTTTTCTTTTATTTTTCTATTATTTTTGTTCTACCTGCTAAGATCCACCCTTAAAAAAACCCCTCCTCCATTGACTTCTCTGACATCACAATACCATTCAACCATCGATCAGCTAGATAAACATAAACAAAATATATGTTCTCACCCACTGAGTACCTTATTGCATTAGCATTGGATGTTTTCATTGAAACCCTTCTTTTCATGGTGAGTGGGCATTGTATAAAACATACAATGCTATTGTAAACAGGTGGTCAGTGTAAAGGGATCTAGTAATTTTGTTGACATGTGCAAAAAGTGATGAATGGTTGATGCAATGTATATTGTTGTTATCTCATATGTCCACAGGGTATTGTGTGAAAATTTCAAGTCAAATGGACATTGTATGGCCAAGTAATGAGCGAAAATGCAAAGTGATATTCAGTAACTCACTGCACTCACTTTGTACACGGAAGAAAAACTCGCCCGGAGTTTTTCTTATCTGAATACTTCAATCATACATATCTTTGTAACAAAAGGGAAATTTGAAAAACCGAAACATGTCCCATGATTTTATTGTTAATACGAATACAACAAGGTATAAGGTAACCGCTAGAATTTACATTTTATTTTGAGGATTTGGAATGTTACTAAGTCCCTTTAAGTACCAATGTATTTTGTTCATCTAGCTGACTGATGGTTGAATGGTATTATGATGTCACAAAAGTCAATAGCTTCTGGCGGGTTTTTTTAGGGGTGAAGCTTAGCAGGTAGAAAAAAAGTAATAGAAAAAATAATATTAAAAATATGACAAAAATGTACATCAAATAGTCAAAAGATATGTGATGTATTCATTATAATATAGATCAAATAAAGTCAACATGCGTTTTTAATTTAGTCACTCTTTAACGCTCTTGAGCTGAATGATTATCAATGATAGATATCGTCATACTAAAGGGGCATTTGACAAACACTAACCCTATTTTATTATTCTCTTATCATAAGCCAAACAACACGGTAAAAGAGAAATGTGGAAGCTCAAATTAATTTGTGTTGAGTTAGACATTTTACAGGTGCACCTGAAAATCCCCAAAATACAATTGGAATTCTAGCGGTTCCCTCATACCTTGTCGTATTCGTATTAACAATAAAATCATGGGAAAGGTTTCGGTTTTTCAAATTTTCCTTTCGTTAAACAGATATTTACGATTGATGTTCATATGTTAAATAATCAAAAGGATCGCGATAACTGTGTACAAAGTGAGTGCAATGAGTTTGTGAACATCACTTTGCATTTTTGTCCATCACTCGGCCATATAACGCCTATTTGACATGAAATTTCCACACAATACCCTCTGGACATATCAAATAACAACAATATACATTAAATTAACCATCCATCCCTTTTTGGTTACTAAATCCCTTTAAGAAATATTGTCCTTTTGTGTAAGGTTATGCACCACGAAGTGTATTATTTGAAAATGCACATGACAAAAAACATGACAAAATCGCTTCACGAACAGCTGAAATATCCATGAATATATTCCAATTATGTTGTTTTTGTTGATAAATCTATTCAACCATTATTTTAACCAAACATCTCATTTATATGTTCATATAAAGCCGTTTATATGTTTTTACCATTCAGGGGTCGTTGAATTATAACTAAGAGTTTTTAATGATAATTGACACATTTAAGCTATTTAGATATAGTTTTACCAGAAATGTTAATTCTCTTCTACAGTGTTTTTGTTGGTGCACCTTATTTCAAAAGTCATACGCAATTATGCCTTTAATACTTGAAACAATCGCCTTTTAGCAGGAGATCTGCTTTGGCACTGAGAACCCTTGGCAACGTCCAAATAACGATGGACGGTCGAACATTTCCCTTCGGGAGAACTTGCAGATTCGCCCTTGTATATTCCCGTCCTACTTGCTATTCGCCTAAACTCATCTGTTTCCTCTTGGGTGACGCGATGTATCACGGATGGAACCCTCGTGTAGATTCGTACACTGGTTGTCCGAAACCTTTTAGGCAGACTTGCAGGCATCTGAAAAAGAAACGGAATCGATTCATTACATGCAATATATCGCACGAAATTATAATATTCTTTTTTTATGAAAACACTATTTCAAGTATTCCTTTCCGAAAGGGATGAAATATTAAATTATAGCATTTTGAAATGTGCCGCTGTTATCCCCGCCACATTGCCAAAACCATTGTCTCAAAAACCATAAGTGGTTTTACAACCATTTATTTTCCCCTCTCTCTGGATTTGCACATTCTTCTGTACAAGATCACTCCTGCCAATACATATTTTCCAGCAACTCCATCTGTCGCAATATGTTGCTAAAGTGTTTAATCATGTTCTCATTCAATCTCGAATTTACTTCAAATGCTCTGATTATTCCATAACGGTGTACTGTACACATATGTGCGCAGAAATTCTACATTTTATTACAAATTCAATCGTTCGTAGGGATGTCTCTCTTTCTCATCCCTTACATAATATAAGGATTGCGCTTGACACAACCAATGTTTATGTACCTCATCTGGTGCTAGATACCGACATTCTCCATCTTCCATCTTGAATGGTATGGCGTCAAATGGGTTCGCATCCTTATGAGCCTGATGTCCATAGTCGAAATGACACACCTGCAACCGGACAAATATATAGTGATAATGATATAATGGTATATAACAATACTCCTACTACTACAACTACTACTACTACTACTACTACTACTACTACTACTACTACTACTACTACTACTACTACTACTATTACTACTACTACTACTACTACTACTACTACTACTACTACTACTACTACTACTACTACTACAACTACTACTACTACTACTACTACTACTACTACTACTACTACTACTACTACTACTACTACTACTACTACTACTACTACTACTACTACTACTACTACTACTACTACTACTACTACTACTACTACTACTACTACTACTACTACTACTACTACAACTACAACAACTACTACTACTACTACTACTACTACTACTACTACTACTACTACTACTACTACTACTACTACTATTACTACTACTACAACTACTACTACTATTAATACTAATACTAATACTACTACTCTACTACTACTATTACTATTACTCCTACTTAGTACTACTACTACTACTACTACTACTACTACTACTACTACTACTACTACTACTTCTACTACTAATACTACTACTACTCTACTACTATTACTATTACTCCTACTAAGTACTACTACTACCACTACTACTAATACTACTACTACTAATACTACTAACAATGCTCATAATTAATACCGGTTTCTTATATAGCGCTATCAACAAAGTAACACATCGCGTAGAAATACAACAATTAATACCTCAACAATTACAAGGAACACATTAATATATTTGTAAAACAGATGCAGTGGATGAGCATTCCACAATATAGAAGCTGCACCAATGCATCTTTTATCAGCAAAAACAAACTGAGTTCTTGAAACGGCACGTTTAGAAATATCACGTCACTGAACAAAAATTGTGATTATGTTTGAAAAAAGTGAGATCGCTATTCCAATAGGAAGGTGATATTTCACGGAGAATGTTATACCTATACAAACAAAAAATTGATCTGAATACGTTAAATAAATGGTAACCATGCACTTCTCTTAGCAACGTTGATGTTTCTATTGAGGACAAATCTTACAATAATCAATCCTAGAAATACAAAGTAACTGTTTTGTATCGAAAATAATATCGCTAGTGATATTCGTTTGTCTCGCAATGTATGGTCAACATGGAATCTAACAGATCACGACGTTCTTGAAACTGTTTTGTATTCAAAACTTGTTAACGGGACTTGTTAAAGGGGTAGTTCAGTTTTGGTAGAGGGGGCGCTGCACAACATAATTTTTTTCGTGAGGTAATGAAAAACTGAGTGTCGGATTTGAAAGAACATGCAATTCTAATGCCAGAATAAACTTTATTTGGTCAACATCGGTTCAGAAATGGCTGAAATATCAATAATCATGTCCGATCGTATTTATTTAGGCCCCAAATAAATACGATGATTTTTTTTGAAAAAAAATTAAAATGCTTACACTTTTTCAATGATTTTCAAAAACGATTTTTAAATAGTTGTTGATAATCTCTATATCTAATCATTATTTCAATAAAACATCACATGCATCATTTTGTATGAAAACTGGTTGAAACCAATGCCTTACTAGAAAGCGCCCTCTTGTGTTTTAATGGCACTTTTTGAATGATAACAGGCTTTTTACTTAGTCGTTTTTATGTTTGTATACCTTTTGACAAGGTGGGGTTATAAATATTAGTTTGTAATGTTACTGTGCAGGTTTTGGTTATTAAAGTTTAGCCTTACCAAAACTGTACCACCCCTTTAAAGTATTATTATGCAAATCCTTAAAATCTAATTGGAATTCTAGCAGTTCCCTCATAACTTGTTGTATTGGTATTAACTATAAAAGCATTGGACAGGTTTCGGTTTTTCAAATTTCCATTTCGTTCAAAAGATATTTATGATTGAACTGTTTGGATAGTGAATTATCTACGGGATCGTTTAAACCACGAACACTGTGCATAAAGTAAGTGCAATGAGTAAATTAATATTTTCGCTCATTTCTCGGCCAACTAAAATCCAATTAACTTGAAACTTTCACAAGATCCCTTCAAAGCTGTAGTTGTGCACTTGCCTCCTTGTTTTTGGAAGGACCGATACAGCGCATCGCATTTCTGCCATTCCAAAGATTTAAATTTGTATGGGATATTTAAATATGTTAAATGTATTTCATGAACTGTATTGAATTGAGTTATGTGTAATGTTTGGCAATTAATTTTTTTAATGAATAGTTACCTCCACTTGAATATTTCCCTTATCCCATATTCCTGAATCAGATTTGGTGGTCATGTTCTCTTCAATCCATTGCATGATTTCACCTTCGTCTTGAGTTGACAGCTAAAATACAATACACAAGTTTACTATCGTTACTGAAAATTTATATGCTTCATGATTTTGGTGATGATATAAGCTGACTAAATAATGTAACCTGATGCTACATATTACTTTGCTTATTGATAACGACTTTAAATTCAAAATAAGAAGGTAAATTAAAGTATTGGGTTACTTACACTACAACCAAACAAGGTTACCGAATAACACGATACAATATACTTTTAATAATCTAACCGCATTACTACTGCATCCAATTTAGATTGATGTGCTTACAGTGCATGAACTTGTTCTTAATTACAAGTAATACATCACAATTAAAATAACAAACCGGTAATCGTACCTTAGTTTCAGCGTTGTCAATTTTAATCACGCGCTGATAGAGGTGCCTCTTGTGGATACGGTCAATTATTTCCTTTGCTTTGCGCATCCCTTCGCCATGGCCATCGTAATGGTAGCCTGAGATTACGTTCATGATGGTGTCGTCCAGTTGACAAAACGCATGATGATCGTTCACAGCTTCAAGCAGACAGCACTTCTCTCTGCAATGGTACAATGTTCGATTATCATCATGATTATATAAATTAATACGATGTTTAGGGTAACGGCATCGTTTATATGATAAAAATATTATTATTCATACAATTTGTTTTTAATAATTTGTTTTAACCAAAGCCCTACTCAATAATGCGAGTAATTCAAAAAATCGCATTATTATGATTAGTGTGAATTATTTCTTGAATACGCCTTATACATTATACAACATTATATGGGAGGTGGTGGAGGTGAATTTAAATCTATATATAACGTGTATAATTGCCTTGTACTGATAAATGTTCCAGTAGCAAATATGATAATCATTTACCGCTACATTATCATGGGTATTGTGAGAAACATCAAAATCATTTATTCCATTAATATGCTCACGGATAGTCATACGTTCCAGTATAATTATAAGAACGATATTTAACATCTGTTTTTATCATGACGAAATATTGTCGATCGAAAACCCCGTTGAAACATAATGTCTGTAACGATGAAATTAATAATGAGAACAAGGGATTCATACCCATTCTCTTTGGTGTAAGATAGATCTCTGGAAGCTTCTGTCAGTGCATCTCTTACCCTGAAAAAAGAACGAACAATTCATTTTACTTTCAGTGTTATCTAGTAAGTGGCCTAGCGTGGTGGGAGTAATCTATCCATTTATTCTTTATTTTGTGTTTTTATTTATTTTTGTATTTATTAATCATCATAATATGTATCATTATTTGTTTTCTATTATTCGTTTTTGTTTTGATAACGCAAATTTTTTATTATTATTATTATTATTATAATTCTTTTTTTATGAGGGGGGCGGGGCGGATGGGGGTACAATTTATGTAATTCTCTTTAAGGGATTGTCCCCTAATGTGTTTTGTTGTTGCTGTTGCATTGCTTAGGGAAAATGATTGTGGGAGGCACATAAGCTACGCCACTAGACTATACATTAAGCATTACCACTTGCGTCGTGTACGAGAAACAATATTTGTTATTGATTAAAGTTATTTTATTTTCGTTACTATTATTTCATTATTTCATTAATTTCCTCAATTACGTCATACGAAATAGAAAAACCCGATTAAAAATGAATGCAATAGATCTTAAACTAGCTGAGGTATAGAACACAAATTTAATCAATCGTTATTATTTGTTGTACTTACATGAACATGATGCTGCTGACGACCCTGTGTTTGTAGGCTTTGATGTGTAGACTCTTCCTTCCTGAGAACAGGTTGTGAATGTTATCATGAACCTGTAAGAGAAAATTTGCTTTTAACTCTTAAAGTGCCAGGGATGTCTAGTTATATAGCCGAAAAAAGAAAAAAAAAGGTAATCTTTTACTGTAAACGATTTAATCTGTTTTTCAGATCTCATTCAAATGCTAAAAGGGAAGCACACCTTACGACTTATGCTACAGTCACATTTGCTCTACGGCGAGCGTACGGCGGCCGTACGCCCCCGAAATCGAGAGAAACGTGCGGCGGCCGCAGAAAAAAAAAAGGGGCCCCGTACGGCGTAACCGTATATTTTACAGGCCGTTATGTAGTGGTCGCCGTAGAGTTATAACTAAAAGTTATAACTCTTTTTCATTTCTACGGTCGCCGAAGCAATTATACACGCCATAGCCATGGCTACCACTCCAATACTCTATAGGGGTGTAGCTGTAGCGTCAGTCTGGCCGCACGGTTGCCGTATGACCCCCCTGCGGCCGCCTTGCGGTCGCCTTGCGGGCGCCTTGCGGGCGCCTTGCGTCTGCCTTGATAATTGTTCAAATAACATACGGCAACCGCAGGGACGCCCTAAGGCGACCGTGTGTCATCATTTTAAAGGCCGTACGGCAGCCGCAGATTTGTTGTCTCCACAAATTTAAGATACGCCGTGCGGCGGCCGTGGCAAATGTGACTGCTAATGCATGTGACCGTAGAAATTCTATGGCGGCCTTATTTTTGTAATTTGCCGTAGAAATTTTAGACGGCCGCCGTGTTAAATGTGACTTAGCCATTACTATCGTTATTTTTAATTGCAAGTAAAGGCTGTATGTCTACACCACCCCGGATCACATTGTACATTTATCATGCTTATACATTCAAATGATGAATCACCAGGAGAAAAATTATCATTGACATGTATTTAACCCTTAAAGGTAAACGTATTGTTTTGGCTACCGGGGTGAAAAGGGTCACTTTACCTGTTTATCACGCATGCGTACCTTTTCTTCGAAGCAAATTTCCCTCCTCGTAGTTCCATCCGTGTTTCGTACAAGAAGGACCTTTGCATTCATGAAGATACGCTTAATGTCAGGTTGAGACATACCTAAGAACCAGCAATCCCGCAAGATGTAGTCCCACTTATCGACATCAATGCCATTTTTCTGGTTGTTGACAATCTGATAGAGGAAGAACCTTTTCCGTAGGTCTTTTTCCTTAGGAATAAAACAATTTGGATCAAAAGGTTGTAATTGGGTTTTCGATACGATTTATATTATTTTTAAATTGGTAGATCGACAAATTAACTTTTGACCATTCCACTTACTATTTGAGTGCTACGCGTTTCCAGCATCTACGATGTTCTTTCCGGGGTTCCTTCCTAGAAGTTGTGCTGAGTCTCACTGTTAGATTGTGCGGTCAGACAATGTGTTGACTGAGCATGTTCATGTATTCACAGTCGTAAAGGAGGAACATTTCATCAAAAAACATATCATCTCGACACATTACACAAACATTAAATTCGGGAGTAGATAGAAAGCTACATACTTGGACGTGGTGTGGCGAGATTGGTAGAGCGTGTGCCTTCAATCGTGAGGTCCGGAGTTCGAACCTAAGATGAAATTTAACTTTTGAAACAAATTGAAAAATCATAACTTACATGTTCTGGAATGCCTATTATGAGGTCACGAATAAAGTCTAAATGTGAGTCATCTAGACCAAAATTCTCCTTCAGCTTATCTTTCAAGCCGTTCTTTTCAACCAGGTATGTGAAGATTTCCTTAGACTGTTCTTCATGCTGTGGACATAATAACGGAGAAAGTAAATTGAGTACAGTGAAACATGTAGAGTAAGAAAGAAAAGTATGTATTTACAATAACCCCCTTCCCCAATTATTTATAAACAATAATACATGAAGAAGCAACACAATATATCAAGGATCATGTAGTCTTCAGGGAGCCCTGCCTTTAGCTTCCCTGACTATGTATCGTTTAATTGTGAAATAATTTGATCTCCACAAAAGTCAGAATACAACAAAAATATGTAGTATAACTATTGTCATGCTCATTAAAGGCAATGTCGGCCTTTTAGAAATCGTCGGAACAGTTTTCAGTAGACGGATGAGGATGAATGTAACACCCAAATAAAATATCACATCGTACAACCCTGTAATTTGGATTTTACGAATACAAAACGAATTTGTAGAAATCATCCCTTTATGGAAATATATATCGGCCAATAAATGCGTTAAGCTGATTTAACATAATATCACAACAATATACGGTAGTAGTTATTCTTGTAAAGTTATTGTATAGACGACATTTTTTAAAGGTTTGCCACAAAAAAGGTCTGGAAAATGGAGAATAAACAATTACATAGTCAGTTTTACGAGTCTTAGTTATTTTGTTTAGTATTCGCTTACGCCGTTGTTCGATCACAATCTATGCGCGGTTCACGAACAGCCATGGGGGCTAGCCACAAAGCGACGGCAGCTATCGTGAGCGAAATTTTGCGCGGGCGAAGACTCGTAATGCAATATAAACCACGGTCCGTCTCTTTTTCAAGCACTAATTTTTTCAGGGAAGCTCTTTACTAACATTTTCTTTCATATAGGACAATAACCTCGTAACTTTTGAAATTTGGATTGCAACAGGCGGACACTCCCTTTAAATACTTATATTGACATTGTGGACGCGAATCATGAATATTCGTTTAATGACGTGTGTCAGTTTCATGGAAAAGAACAACGTTTTTTATCACCACTATCCATTGATTATTATAACAATCAAAATATCCTTCCACGATGCTTTTCATTTAATCATGAATATTTCCATAGTCAGGCAGGTATTTGAAAATCTAAACTCATTCATTCTTCTGTTACCATAAGACAAAGGACATTGTAAAAGTTAAATGTAACATTTCCGAATGGTTTGGTCATGTTCGTTGAATTTGACGAAGTTCATAATCACTTCAACACAATTGTATCATTAGTTCATTGCATCCCATTCGGAAAATCGGTCGTGACCTTGTTATTTATACACCAACACATTTTGTGTACTAACAGTTTGTTAGGACTAGTACTGCTTTGAAATCATTTTATAGAACTCAAATTATTCCGTACCTTCCATTTTCCCCCATACCGACAGGCAGAAATGATGGATTGAAAGTCGTGGGAGAATGGGCCGTGTCCAAGGTCGTGGCAAAGTCCGGCGATCCGAACGCACATGATGTCATGATCAGTTATATCTTTACATTCGTCACGTAAAGTATGCAGCATAACTCCTGCTAAATGGCAAACACTTTAAAACAAAATCACAAATTTACAACATAATTGTTTGCAATGACAATGATACGAGTAACATGTTTTGTTGAATATTTATGAGATTATTACAATATGCAAACAACAAAAACAACTTCTTTGTTGTGATGTGCAGGGATACTAGTTAACCGGGTTAACATCCTACTCATTTCAAGTTGTAGACTATGTTCTTCTACGTGCATGATATGTGTCTGTCTGAAAACGGGACCTGTATTTACCATCATATTTATGTATTTATTTATTTATTTATTTATTGATTGATTGATTGACTGATTTATTGATTTATTGATTGATTGATTGATTGATTTATTTCACATATGTATACAGAGTAACCTGAATTCAGCATATACAAATAGAACAGTTATCAATAATCAATACAAATTAAAATCATTCAAGTAAAAGCTGGTCTTCCAAAAGGGCTCTGTCGAGGGAGGAAGTGTATTCCGCGAATCCCTTCTTGCATAGGAAACACGAGGATAGGAACGTTGGCACACAACGTGACTTAGCTCGAATTTCATGTTTGACATGCTTGACGATTTCGAGCTGTAAAATGAATATAATTCTACTAAAAAGGATTTTCAAGATCTAATGTTCTCTTTATATCAAATTATATCTTATTTCGTTTAAAAGGATCATCTTGCACCTTTGGAATGTTCACGTGCAAAACATATCTGAATTCTGATTCCTCGATCGTTCATAGAATCTTCGCGCGAACAATCGTGATTAAAATCTTACGTCAAACATTCCCCCTTTCACCCCTCTCATTAATAAAAAAAGTTTATTTTCTATGAATATATCATAACCACTTACCCGATCGAATGATCGAATCTAGTGTGCACTGCCGTTGGGTAAACGTAGAAAGCACATCCGAGCTGCTTTATAAACCGCATTCGCTGGAACTCTGGTGTATCAATGAACATCTGGCAGTACTCAGGTATGGTTATTATGCCGTGGATGGGGTCGGAATAGGACTAAGAGTGAAAATAAAAACAAAGTATTTAATTTTTTTTAAGGGTAAGATAGATTAGCAAATATTCTTGACTTGCAAGATGAGTCCGTTCGCTCTCCTCCAATAAATCTTATTCTTAGTCCCGTAGAGATTTCATCCCAACAAGGCTCGCGGATGGCGTTTCAAAATATTGAGCCTCTGTCTTTCTCTTCTTTACTTATTGTTGTGTTGATGTAATACATGTAGTCTGGAAAGAGACTAGCAACCAAGAGTCTGAAGTGTAGACTATGAGAAATTTCGAGAATAAAGTCTCAAGATGACCTGAATTTGTAGTGTAAAAATGCTTTTTCATTTCATGCTTGCTACTGAGGATACAACTGTTATTTTAGAAAGTAATATGATAATTATAGTTATATAATGACTCAGCATGTAACAGCAGAACCCGGTGTATAGTGCCTCCACTTCATATTCAAAGGCGTATACACTTGGTCGTTAAATATGTTAAACATTACCCCCTATTTTGAGGCGTTTCAAGAACACTTTCATGAACTTACACCCCTCTTAAAAAAAGAACACGTAAAAAATAGCCTTTAAAAAAGACCCTATTTTTCACATTCCAAGCACATACATACAAAATCACTCCCCTTTTTAAGATTTCAAGTCCCAAAACAAAAACCAACTTTCATGACTAGATTGTACACAAACAAAAGTTATATATTGGAAAATTTCACAGTTATGATAATACCTTTTCTTTAGTGGTACTTTGACTAGTATTGGCTGGTGTTCTTGATTGCCCTTGAAGTTCAACCAGGCATTGTTGTTCCGTGGTATTTTGTTGATCTACTGGATGTCTTTTTGTTCTCCCTGCATATTGAACAAATTGAAATCAAGTTGATTTCCCCAAAATGGTCGTGTTAATTCGTTCCTCATATACTTGCTCTGATACATTGCAATCCGCCTAATAATGCCGTCTTGATAAAATATATCACAGGCTGTTTATGTTGTTAATTATATTATTTACACATTTTTTTTCGGAGATACAAATTTGGCTTTCCTTACATATTTGATTTTTTTTTTTACTATTGTGTCTTTAAGACAATGTGTCTATATTGTAAAATGTATATTATAATAATTTGAATTGTAACTCGCATTAGGACCATGTAAAATGCGCTATACAGTGCGAGTAAAACAAAATACATAACCGGACTTTACTAGCTAATAAATACCCAATTCTGAACAGATATATTTGAATATTGATGACGAATATTGATCCCCCTTTTACATAGATAGGCGTATATTGAGGGTCGCACGTCAAAAATTGGTGCATTGTGGGATAGAACAAGCTCGCGAATTTGTGTCATTAGAATTTCAAACCCAATTATAAGAACCCACAATCATACTTTATTTATACAAAATTGTGTTTGTTGACCTAGAATATCTGTCTTTCAATCATTAGAAACTTGAAATCGTGTGGAAGTCCACTTTAAACTTGATGGCCCGGATTCATAAAGGTGGTTATTACAAACCATGGTTTAAACCATGGTCTACATTATCGAGTGTCATTTGTAAAATAATGGAGAAAGAATGTAAACTCCTTATTGGTTAACAATGTTGATGGCACACATTTACTAAATTTTACTGGTCAGCAAGCACTAACAATCATATAATTATAAATTATAAATTGTTAAACTTGTATACGAGCAGCACTCTATAGATGTAGACCATGGTTTAAACCATGGTTTAAACCATGGTTTGTACAAACCTCCTTTGTGAATCCGGGGCTATGTATCTGGTACCTTAAAAGTACTAACAAATATTCAATTGACACGTAAAAGGAGACATTAGTGGATTATCTTTAGAATTGGCAAAGAAAACTGAAACACTCATCTGATACTATTTAAATAATTACAACAATGAGATTGACAGCATCAACATGCATTATTCTAGAGCAGGCGGTAGTAAGTGTAAATTATCACTTTTATAATTTATGTAACTGGCTAGCTAGCGATACAAAAATCATTACAACATGTAACTACAAAAGCAAAACAACAACGAAATTGAAAATGCACATTTAAATTCGTTTCCAAATATTGCAATTATCCACAACTTGAAAAGCCTAATTTTCACTCGAGAAATTACAAGGGGTACTTTGTAAACAAACCACACCCAATTGAAAAACAATGTGTTTATGGGAGACAAAAGGATTTTTTACTGAATTTAATTAGTATACGTACTTTTGCATTCAGCACACAGTGTGCGAAGTTTCCTCATGATATATCGAGGTTGACGGTAGATAGATGCCACGATCCATATCACCAATATAGTAGTTTCTATTATAAGAAAGACACCCGTCCATCCAATATGGTTTGATTCATCTATAAAGAAACAATAATTAATTCATCAGTGAGGAGAAAGGACGTGACTCAAATTACGGCAATGCTTTACATAAATGTTGAAACAAAAGAGTAATGATGCTTTCCGTCTAAACATGGAAACGAAATTATCTTGTCCACTTGGATTTACAGGGAATCCGACTCCATTCAATATAACGGTTAATACTCATGAAAGAAATTTAAGATGTATATTATATTATCAGCGGCAAGATGACATTATACGGTGAATATCGTACAAGCTCGGTAAAATATAAAAATACCAATGTTCCAGTTACCCGGAGACATAGCATTTTTAGAGAACGCCCAATTAGTTAATGGCCAAGGAGTTGACAGTTTGAATAATGGACACCGGTTGAATTTTTTTAAATACAACAAATAAAGGTACATTTAACAAAATTCAAATTTGTTGGTACTGATAAGTGTTCGTCACCGATTAAAACAAAATATATATACAGGTTAATATAATTTTGGATTCGGTCATGATGTTTTGTTTGTGTATACGACCAACCACATTAAAGGGATAGTTCAGTTTGGGTTTAGAGGGCGCTTCAAGAAGTTCAAGAAATAATTAATTTGTCAGATAATGGTAAATTAATTATTATCTTTGGAATAACATGTGCTTTTAGATAACGTTATTTGATCCAAATCAGCTGAAATCAGCTGAAAGAGCTGAAATTTCAATACATATATCAAATAGAAATAAATGTAAGCCCCACATTTATTTAACAATTTTAGTAAGAAATTGTATAATGCCTACACCCTTTCTAAAGTGTACAAAAGATTTTTGTAAATAGCTGTTAATGATATACATATATTGAATCACTATCATAGCAAAACATCACATTCAAAATTGTTTGCCAAAATGGTTGCTTGAATGATATAAATACTACTAATAATAATAATATACTCGATTTATATAGCGCCTAAAATGATTGATATTCATCTCCAAGCGCTTTACAATGATATTATTAACCCGGTTATATGATACAATGCAAAACAGTATACATTATGTGCACCATCTCCACTCCCTGGGGAGCATTACTTCCAAGCGGCTCATGGGCATTGAGAAGATCGTTCAATCATATAAAGGCTTTCACCTCCTACCGGGTCCCCATTTATACACCGGAGTAAAGAGCAGCAATGTGGATTAATTGTCGTGCTTCTACCAATCTTGCCACATTTTGCCACTTTATTATTCTAATTTAGCCGTTTGTATGTTGTGTTACGTGTTGGGTATTGTGGAATTATATATAACGATTTGTAATAACATGGTGCAAATTTTGGTTACGGACATTCAATTAAAAAAAAAAAAAAATCAAACTGTTTCAGCCCTTTAATGGCTACATGAATATAACATATTATAAGTTCTCTCAATTCCTTGAAGACAGACTATGTAAACAATTGTGGCCGGCGATGCATTTACTTTTATAACATATAGGATTGTCCTGTTATTTTTGTGGTGATTATTTACCATGTTTCTGTTTATGTGACCAAAATTGTTATAACCCCATATTAGTAAAAATATTTTCTTTCTCAGGGTCGGTGATAAAAGCGTACATTTCATTATTTTCAAGTAGGGCATTTTCTTATACTGTCCTTTGGCTTTAACATGATTAGCCTTCGTTTTACTTTATTATGTAAATCGATTTGAAAATGATCTAATCGAAAAAAATCAATAACAAATACTGTTTTAAACATCTCTTGTACCTTGCTGCTTGACGTAATGAAAGAATGTAATGGGTTTAAATTTTTCAGATATCCCTCTTATCATCGATATATTTAAAACTGCACTGGACATGTTGGATAGCGTTCGGAACGCTTTGCGATTGTAGTTGAAGTATTTGATTTCGGATACTTCGATCGTCCGTAATATCTGTACTCGTTTACTTTGGGCTAAAGGTCGGGAAAATATTTGGCCAAAATGTTCACTTTTTACAGAACAAAAACACTGTTCGTTTTCTACCAGAATGTTTTACATACTAATTTAGACGAGTCTTGTAATGATATTGGTATATGACATAAGTCTTAAATCTTATTATTATTAATACATGTATTATTATTATTTTTGTTATTTCTTTTAAATCTTTGTTTGTTTGGGGGACACATCTTAGACAGGTAATGGATCACTTACATCAGATATATCAGCCCATTTCATATTTTAACATTGAAAGTATCAAATTACCGTTACTCGCTTGTGTAGATAGACCTGGATCTGGCGTGATCTCTTCACCTCCCATGTCTGCGGCCGGTACGTAAACAACTGCTGTTGCTTGCAGAGACATGTCGATGTTTCCTCCTTGGACGAAGCAGGTGTAGTTGACATACCCACTGATCAATTGCTCTTCACTCAGGCTCAGTGCGACTGAAGAATTGTATGGAAATGCATCCACGATTGAATTCCGACTGGAACACGATCCTTTCTCGGCACCTATTGCCCAGTTAAGAGAGGCCCATGTCTCGACACCTATCAGTTGGCAGTTAAGTTTGAGAGGCTGGTCGGAGGAATAAGTCAAGTTGCAAACTGAAGAGCCTTCGCTCACCGACATCTGGTCCTGACATTGCTCGATGACGAGACGTGGTTTAACTGTATTTGAAAATGGACATGAACATTATGACAGATATATTCATTAAAACGGTACATAAATATATTAACACTTGTTAATATCATAGTTTAATTTACCACGAGTTAATAATAATAATGGTAATACTACCAATACAAACAGTAATAATGTATGCTTAATATGCAACGGTTAAATAAGCAGAATACAGTGTACATACATCAACACAAAACAAACTTAGAAAAACAAAACGATGTCATAAAAAAAAACATGTTCTTAAAGATTTCGCAAAACTATCTCTATATTGAAGTTGTCACTGTCTTTCGGGCTATCTTATACATTGATGTGCTTTGCACTATTATCATTTGAGATATAAATTCAACTTATGCATAATTAATAATATACCGGAGGCTTGTTTTCAGATTATCTATGTATTTCAACAATGTCACTTATTACTTAGTTGTTAATTGATAATATGTATAAATGCATGCTCGTCTGCCCAAAACAACTTTTTGAATATTGCATTAAAAAAACAAATGAATAAGAAGACGACGCTAAGCTACTAAAAGTTTGCACAGGCATGTGTTATTGTATCTGAACAAAATAGGATACATGTACTAAAGAAAATGTGTATGGTACTAAGTTCATCGTTATAGGCCTTGGTATCAAACGCGTCATAACCATTGTTTTAGTATCATTGGTATTATTTGTTTCATCGTATTCTCATGGAGTTTTGATGCAGCGTAAAGTTGTAGACATTTGTATTATGTTTGCTTTCAGTTAACATGGTTAATTACTTAAAAATATTGTTTTCCTTATATCGTGTTTGTATATTATAAAGGCTTACAGTCCTGCATACCTAATACTATGATATTATTACAGCCTACGGCATAATAAGAATACATTGACCTCATTGCAGAAAGACATACAATTGACTGTAAGTTACAAATAATTTTAAGTCAGAAATTTTGCGAACTTTAACCAATCAGACTTGCGCATTTAGTCACATGATCTGACTAACAATGAATTGCAACTTTACAAAAGGTTGCATCTCTTTCTGCATCACGGCCATGATTGTCTGGGTGCGCTTCATTATTCCGAAGGTTCTTTATTCCGAAGGTTCGTTATTCCGAACACGCAAATTTCGTATACCTGAGGGTTCGTTAATCCTAAAATGAAATAGGGTTCGTCAATCCGAACAAATGTTGCATTATTCCGAAGGTTCGTTATTCCGAATGTTCGCTATTCCTAAAATAAAATCAGGTTCATTATTCCGAAGGTTCGTTAGTCCGAAAATAAAATCGGGTTCGTTATTCCGAAGGTTCGGTATTCCGAAGGTCCGTTATTCCGAGGGTTCGTTAAAATAAAATCGGGTTCATTAATCCGAAAATGAATTTGGGTTTGTTATAATGCAATAATTTCATATAAAGAGATAACATAAACTTAAATGTTTGATTGGTCTGGCCAAGGGAGGGAAAGGGGGAGGGGTATGCTTAATGCAGGCTGTAAATTAAATAAACAAAACACAAATTATAGTATTATAAGAAACCTGATTTAATTTTCGGATTAACGAACCCTATTTTATTTTCGGACTAATGAACCTTCGGAATAACGAACCTTCGGAATAACGAACCTTCGGAATAACGAACCCGATTTTTTTTCTCGGATAAACGAACCTTCGGATTAACGAACCCTATTTTATTTTTGGACTTATGAACCTTCGGAATAACGAACCTTCGGAATAACGAACCTTCAGAATAACGAACCTTCGGAATAACGAACCCGATTTTTTTTTCTTCGGATAAACGAACCTTCGGAATAACGCACCCGATTTCGTTTTAGGAATAGCGAACCTTCGGAATAACGAACCCTCGGAATAATGAACCTTCGGAATAACGAACCTTCGGAATAACGAACCTTCGGAATAACGAACCTTCGGTATAACGGACTGTAACCGATTTTCTTCTGTCGTTCTTATAAACACACGATGGGGCATCAATGATTTTCATTCATCCATATTCATGATCATGATAACGGAATACCGATAGCACGATAACAGTATGAATTTATTTGGTCATGATTTGTTTATCTACCCATGGAATAATACAAATTAACTTCATATTTCGTACATGCCACGTACGTACCAATAACGTAAACGACCGTCTGGTTGGACGAAGTCAGTCCTGATCTCAAGTTTTGGAATTTGCAGTAGTATGTGCCCTCGTCTTCCATCTTTGGATTCTTCATAACGAGTAGGAAATTTGCGTTATTCTCCGCCACCATGTCAAATCGACCGCTATTAGGCCCGGGGCCTGCCTTCCTGCCCCAATCGTCTGCCAAATCGAATGAAATGATGAAATCTTCTCCATCGGGGGCAGATTCTCTCGACCATACTACCAATCCATATGGTTCATCATCAAACCCAATGACGCATGGCAGTAGGGTCCTTGTCCCCTTTATCACCTCAACCGATGAATCTGTTCCGATTCGAGTAGCAGTTGAAACATGCAACCCTGAAATGGCACATATGAAAATGGAAACAATAATGAATGTGCTATTGAAATTGTAAATATTCACTAAAATGCGTCTGTTAACACATGTATTTAAGGTCATACAGCACACAATAAATTTGCATATATCATTTTACATGATGATGCGATCAAAGCTATGCTATGCGATAACGTACTATGATTTCAGTGAGTCTATACATTATCGAAGCACATACTTGTATCGCGCTCAAGGTATACCCTGGGTATACCCAGTATACACATCAAATAATGCCAATGTGCATTGTATTTTGATCTAAAATCACAGTGAGATAATAATAATAATAATAATGGTGATCATATAGCGCATGTTATACAAGGTCTCAATCCGCTTTACAATTAATTAAATGATTATAATAGTTATACACTCTACACAAAATAACCATATATTAAAGAGATAGTTGAGTTTTGGGAGAGAGGGCGCTACACAAAATAATTTTTCATACAGCACACAATAAATTTGCATATATCATTTTACATGATGATGCGATCAAAGCTATGCTATGCGATAACGTACTATGATTTCAGTGAGTCTATACATTATCGAAGCACATACTTGTATCGCGCTCAAGGTATACCCTGGGTATACCCAGTATACACATCAAATAATGCCAATGTGCATTGTATTTTGATCTAAAATCACAGTGAGATAATAATAATAATAATAATGGTGATCATATAGCGCATGTTATACAAGGTCTCAATCCGCTTTACAATTAATTAAATGATTATAATAGTTATACACTCTACACAAAATAACCATATATTAAAGAGATAGTTGAGTTTTGGGAGAGAGGGCGCTACACAAAATAATTTTTTTTGTGAGATAATGAAAAACTGAGTGTCAGATTTGAAAGAGCAGACAATGTTAATGGCAGAATCAACTTTATTTGATCAAAATCGGTTCAGAAATGGCTGAAATATCCATAAATATAACCATTTGTAATAAATGTGGGGCCCAACAAGTATTCAATAATTTTGAACCAGCCATTCGAATTCGTTTTAAAATGCTTCCTCTTTTCAAAAATGTTCAAAAGAGGTTTTTCGATAGTTGTTGATTTTCTCTCTATCTAATCACTCTTTCAACAAAACATCACATGCACAATATTTTACTTCAAATGGTTTAAACAAATGCATTTTCTGAAAGCGCCCTCTTTATATTTAACAGCTCTTTTTTTTTTATGATAACAGGCTTTTTACTTAGTCGTTTATGATTTTTTGTATTCCTTTTGAGCATGGTGGAGTTATACTTATTAGTTTGTAATGTAATGGTGCAGGTTTTGGTTACTAGAATTCAGTTTGACTAAAACTGTACTCTCTTTACCAGAACTCAACTATCCCTTTAAGCTATACAAAATATGAAGATTCAACTTAAATCATTACAATCATAATAAACCAATCTAACGAAAAATTATAAAAATTCCAAGCAATCTACAATAATATTAGTATAATCAATATTTACACATTGCATTTACTAAGAATGGTTCTATTACAAGGTACCAGAAAATAACATTCACTTAATGAGTGAAGAGGTGTGTTTTTAGTCTAGAAGCGAATAAAGAGACAGAGGTTAGAGAGCGAAGTTCAAAGGGAAGGTTATTCCAAAGAGTTGGGGCAAGGACGGTGAAGGATCTTTTCCCATAATAATAATAGTTTTGTTTCGCGGGATTTCAAGGAGCAATTGGTCCTGTGAACGCAAATTACGAGATGGAATGTAGCGTTGTACTATTTCGCGTAAATATGAAGGGGACTGTCCAATCATTATCTTAAAAGTGAGAATCAAAATCTTATACAAAGTACGCTTTTCAATCGTTAACCAATGTAGAGTTTGCAAAATGGGAGTAATGATTTGTATGAAGATCCTTCGACCATCCTTGTCGCAGTATTTTGAACTCTTTGGACTTTCTGTATTTCAGATGCACAGGTAGTTCTTTAAGAAGGGAGTTACATGAGTCCATACGAGATGTTACAAGGGAATGTACTAGTGTTTGGGTCGTGGGTTTATCTAAGTAATTGCGAATCTTCCCAATTATATTATTAGGTGTTTGTCCATGATAACTCCCAAGTTCCTTGCCTCTAGTCTTCAGCTGGTTCAGTGATGGCATTACCAACTCTTACGTGAAGGTTGAACGTAGGATTCGGGACGAATTATCATGAAAAGTGAATGATTTTAGTTTTATTTTCATTCAAAATCGTTATGTTTAAATCTAATAGCAATATCGGGAAATCGGGAAAACACAAAACAACCAAATACATATACTTGTATCACCTACCGTGTGAACAAATAAACCAAAACTGATCTGTTAAAGGAGTAGATCAGTTTTGGTATAGAAGGCGCTTCCAAAAAATAATTTTGTTTGTGGGGTAATGAAAAACGTAGTATCAACATTTAAAGAGCACACAATTTTAATGGCAGAATAAACATTATTTGATCAAAATCGGTTCAGAAACTGCTAAAATATCAATAAATATATCCAATCGGAGTAAATTTGGGGCCCAGATTTCCTCGATGAAGTTTTTATTATTTAAATAAAAATGCTTGTTCAAAAATTATTAAAATAGGTTTTTAAATAATTGTCCATGATCTCTATATTCAATCATTATTTTAACAAAACATCAAATGCACAATATTGTATTACATTTTTTTTGAAAACAATGCGTTTAGAGAGCGCCCTCTTGTGTTTTAAGGGCTCCTTTTAAATGATAACAGGCATTTTTTTGTATAAAGGTGTGTATTTTTGTATACCTTTCGAGCATGGTGGAGTATAACTATTAGTTAGTAATGTTATAATGCAGGTTTTGGTTTATACAGTTCAGTCTTACCAAAACGGAACTACCTCTTTCGTGTAAAGATGTTAACAAGAACGTTTGGAAAATTACTTTTTGAGCTGCAGTATAATGAAAAAAACAGCTACGCATTATCAATTCTACCGCATGTATACGCTGCATGCAAAAGCTGAAGCCGCATGGCATGCGAGCTGCTATCACGTGAGGCGCATGTACGCAGCCAGGCGGAGACGGGTAAACAAGCAGTAAAATCTTGGCCCAATTTCAGCGGCGCGCAAGGAATTTAAACTGATCATTCTGCATTTAACGATACTAAGGTAAATTTTAATTTTACACAAGAAGGATCATTCCGTGTCAAATCACCCCCAAAAAGTGAAAATTTTCATCCTAGCTCCTTCGAATTTGCTGATGAAATGTCAACCTTTTAAAGGGACATTCCCTCTTTTGCAAGCTAAATTTCAAAAGTTGCGAGGTTATTGACTTTTATGAAAGAAAATGTCATTTAACGGCATGCCTGAACAAATTAGAGCTTGAAATCTCTTTTTCGTGGATTTATAGCCTACCCTACGTGACCCGCGCTAGCTACGTGACCCGCGCATAGATAAGAGCAGCTGGGCGAATACCAGACAAAATAGCCCAACCTTGCTTAAACTGACTACATGTAACTATAATATATTCTTCATTTTTGATATCTTTTTCCGTGACAAACCTTTACAAATGTCGACTTCACAATTATACCTTTACAAGAATAAGAACAATATTGTTGTAATATTATGCTAAATCAGTTAAACTCCTTTATTGAACGATATATAGTTTGATTGAGGGACGCATTCGTTGTTTTCATTGATAGAATCCAAATCCAAACTAAGTGTCAAATTCGAAAGAGCATACAATTTTAATGACAGAATAAATTTATTTATTTGATGAAGATCGGTTCAGAAATGGCTGACATATCTATAACCATTTGTAATACAATTATTCCCCACAATTATTCAATCATTTTGAACCAGCCGTTGAACAAATTTAAAAAATGCTTCCTCTTTTCAAAAATTTACAAAAGAGGTTTTTAAATAGTTGCTGATTATCTAATCACTATTTCAACGAAACATCTTATGCACAATATTTAATTAAAAATGGTTGAAACCGATGAGTATTAAGAGAGCGCCCTTTCGAGTTTGAACGGCTCTTTTTGAATGATAACAGGCTTTTTACTTAGTCATTTGTAATTTTATATTCCTTTCGAGCATGATGGAGTTATAACTAATAGTTTGTTATGTAATGGTGCAAGTTCGAGTTACTAAAATTAAGTTTTACCAAAACTGTTCTCTCTTTACCGGAACTCAACCATCCTTTTAAAACAAGGCTTTAGAAAAAAATCACATTAAGCAAAGATTTAAGCCAAACAGATTCTCCAAAGTAAATATTCACCATGAGTTTAAGCGGAAGGTGAAAGTTCAAGGTCAAATGTTATTGTATTCAAAATCACTCATGCATAAAAACAAATGGCATAAATGGATTGCATATAACATCCCCAGTCCCATGACAAATTAAATGACAAATTAAATTGACCCAGCATGAAAAATGGTGCCCACGCCCATTTCTTACAAACCCCCATAAGAATTTACCATAGCTCAAAACCGTTGAGCGGATTGGGCTAAAACTTAACAATTTTTGTGCTTTAAAAGGCTGAAATTTCATATATTCCAAATATGAACACATTTGAAGGAGGTGCGATGAAATCCATTGCGTGATTTGACAGGGAATGAGCCATAAGCCATTTGTTAAAGCATTTCAACAGTTTAGAATGATCATTTGACCAACACAAATGTTTTCAAATACTTATCTCATGCTGATAATTTGATGTTATGATCTATTATATATAAAACAAGTGTATATATATGTGTGGGAGCATACAGTGGAATTATAAATAAAAAAACAATAACCTTATTCTGTTATAACAGTTATCTATCAACCAACACTTGGTGAATATTACGACATTTTAAGAAACATAATCTATTTATTTTGTCTATTCTAGGTCCTTATTTATATAAACAGAGACATGATTTAGTTAATTAATCTGACAAGTTTTAATAAACCACCTATGCCAATGACAATGCTAATTTCTCACATAAAGTGATGTAACACCATTTGAAGTATTGTTTATACAAGATACAATATCACTAATTGAGATCAAAAATTAGTATTTAAAAACATTTTATGGTATGTTATTTTCAATCCTCATTATGTAAAATTTGTTATTGTCTTTGTTTGCATCTCGTAATCTCTGATGATGGAATGCCCACTAATAATTTGCATATAAAGCAAAGTATTACAATGCCCAGGTTCGAAATATAAAGTTGAGTCTCTTGTACATCTGTCGATATTAGTCTGTAAATTATGCAAATCACTTATAATGTCTTATCTTAAATTTGGTATTTTAATCTGGTGAAATTAGAGTCAAATACAAATTAACACTCTTTATACTGTAGTTACTTACAAAAGGCCTCATACGCTTTGTTACATGCAATAATTAATGGTCATTATAAAGTGCTCGAATATTTAAACATTATTTAAATACCACATCAAACATTTTTTTGCAATGTCTTTCTTAGATTTTCTCCATACAAGAGAGATGCATCGTTTTCAATACTACCATCTGCCCCTATTTAACTGACATTGTTTTTTGTTAATTAAAACCCACCGTAGCAAACTACATATATCATACATAGCTATGCATGAGCAATAATGCACCCCGCATTTGTTTGTATACAAAACTTCTCATACCTAAAAAAAAATGATTTCTAAATACTATATAAACATGATTAGCATGCATACTCACCAAAAAAAAACACTTTATATATTTTTGTTATATTCCCTTATTATGTCAAATTTTACAAATAAATTTAATTCTAGTTATAATTCACGATGACTGTACATACACCACGAAAAACCGATGAATTGTCCATACTTGATTTCTTGTTGTAAATATTTTGTATCATTCATAGCCTAAATTTAAATGGTTTGACTACATTTATTCGGTATCATTTGTGATCTTACACCAATAAGTCAGGAAAACCGATTATACTGATTATCATAACATTGAAATATAAGCCATTAAAAATGGTGTATAATTAATCATATTTTGACTAGGCAAACAAAGCCCATCCAAAATTAACGTCATAGATTTTGAATTTGGCCGAATCGTAAAAAAGGGAGAAACGGGGCGCTTAAAAATATCATGATTTCCGATGCTCAAGATTTCACAGAATGTAGATTAATATATGCATTTTCAGGAAATATCAAAATCCTTAATCTCATATTTTGAAGGAAAAATTACTATTTTAGCTAATAAAAGAGAAACTGCCACAGCGACATAACGGTTGTTTTGTGGTGTGAGGTCACATTTATACTGTGTATATTCAGGTTCAATTCGATTTCAAGCAAAATGCATCTTTGTCATGTCTGTGCAGTAATACTGATTGTGTTCGTATACGAATGCAACGTTTATACGGTTCTATAGCTAAAATACAAATCAATGTAGACCATACATTAAGTCTATCACAGTACGAAAGAAACCCACGGAATAAAATGAAACGTTTAGTTACGAAGGCCTACCGCACTAACCTGTTAGGAGAATGGAGAACATGAGAAGAAGGTTCGCCAACCCTTGGTCCGCCATTTTGTCCGGGGATGACAACAAGCAATTCCGATATGATTTTCCGTTTGCTAATTATTCCTGGCAGTCATTGATGTGTCTACAAGTGGCGCTATTATATTCCTTTTTATTTCGGGTATGTTAGTCAAATAAGATATGTTTCCAAGTGCAACACCCCAAAACAACAACAATGGAACATATGTATGCCTATGCACTATACGTATGTTTATGCACTAGATAACTACACATAGCAGTATGACTCCAACTGCCACTGTAGAATTACATTCATGTTGCATGGTGAAGCTAACTCACGTCACCTAGACTTGAGCATGGAGGGTGAGGAATCCTAATTTGAATATCATTCATATCATTATCGGCTTGTTCTCAATACAACACAATACATAAGTCCCCCTAAATACGTAATAATACATACTTGAATAGGATTTTTTGTTTTTAATTCTGCCTCGATTCAAATAATATGACATATAAGAGCTTAATTCCAAAAGGTACTAAATCCACCTTTTCTACTTTTGAGAAATGCAGGTTTTTTGTCAAACTTTGTACGCATGTCTATGGGAATGTGAAATGGAACGTCTCATGTTTTCATTTTAATTGTGTATTTGTTCATAAATTTGAATGTTTATATAGCTACGTAGATTATTAATGTGCTGATATTGTTAACTACATTTTTATGTAATGTGGATTAGGCGTCTTTTTGGAACTTAACTCTTCTATTATGTATTTTGTGCAAAACATTCAGATATACATCACGCCATGGCTGACTGAGCACAGTTACTCTTCAAAATGACAGCATTTCACCAAAGTGTAACAAGGAACGGTATTCTTCTAGATTAGTCAACTTATAACATTCTTCTGATCAATGCACACTTCATTCCGCACATCTAGGCTAAGTGTGCAATTACCTATTCTGGTAGCTATCCTGGGACTAAAGTGTATATTAAACAACCTAGTATTTCTTGTGATTTTATTTTGTGTGATTTTATTCCAATGCAGAGAGAATGCCCTACGTCTGATTTAAATGCTAGCTTCAATTTGTTTAATCATGTCAGTCGCTACATTGTTAAGTCACACCGTACGCTAATGTGCGCACAATACGTAAACTGGCGCCTGGGACGCTCGTCTTTGAAAATATCGAACCAAACATATTTAAATATAGATTAATTTGTAACAAAGACATCGCAACAGATACAACAAGAACAAAGTCATCATTTGATGAGTTAATATGAAGCAACCGCCTTGTTAAAATATGTTAATGTGCATTAGTCAAACACTTTAAAGGGGTAGTTCAGTTTTGGTAGAAAGGGTGCTGCACAACACAATTTTTTTGTAATGAAAAACTGAGTGTCGGAATTGTAAGAACATGCAATTTGAATGGCAGAATTTGGTCAAAATCGGTTCAGAAATGGCTGAAATATCACTAAATCTATCCGATCGTAATACATTTGCGCCCCAAATTTATTCGATGACTTAACTTTTTTTTTAATGCTAACACCTTTTAAAAAACTTTCAAAAGCGGTATTTAAATAGTGGTTGATGATCTCTCATTTAATCTTTATTTCAACAAAACATCACATGCATAATTTTGTATGAAAAAATGGTTGAGACCGAAGCCTTTTTAGAGAGCTCCCTCTTGTGTTTTAACGACTATTTGTTTTAATGATAACAGGCTTTTTACTTAGTCATTTGTAATTTTTGTATTCCTTTCGAGCATGGTGGAGTTATTACTATTAGTATGCAATGTAATGGTGCAGGTTTTGGTAACTAACATTTATTTGACCAAATTGTAGTCTCTTTACCAAAACTTAACTATCCCTGTAAACGCTCGGTAATGGCACTGTTTCACCGCTTATGTGTAGGCATTATTATGTATTAGACAGTGGCGTAGCTACGGGGGGGGGGGGGGCACGGGGGGGGGGGGGGGCACGTACCCCCCCCCCCCAATAATTTCGAAAAAAAAATAGAAAACATAAGGGGACATTTTTTGAAAAAAACAAAGAAATACATAAGGTGTGCCCCCCCCCAATAATGTTCGTGCCCCCCCCCCCCCCCCAATCAGTCCGACCACGCTACGCCACTGGTACTAGAAATACACAGCTCGAACGAATAATTCAATATATTTTGGTAAACTTGTGGCTGCACAATTATGTTACTAAATATAAATATATTGGATTCCCACAAAGCCAAGGAGACGGTTTATTATTATTTCACGGATGGTGGGTTTGACAGAAAAATAGGAACGCACACTATACAATCAATGGATACGATGGAGAAGCTATTGTTCACGTTCCTGCGAACTTCTACGGGTCGAGTCAAAGGTTAAACTAATATTGCTTACATGGGTGGCGTAGTAGACTATGGGCAGGATGGGGAGAGGGGTAGTTCCGTTTGCTAATTATTCCTGTCAGTCATTGATATATCAAATATAGATTAAATTGTAATAAACAAATCGCAACAGACACATACAGAACAAAGTCATCGTTTGATGACTTTTTAATGAAGCAATCGCTTTTGATTTTTTTTTTAAATACACCACATAAATCAACAGCTGACGTGAGGCGTTACGAACTGGCTACCAGCGTCTAAACGTCTGGTGTAATGCTTAGTCTGTACTTCGGAGTCGGCCTGCAGCAAGCGCAGAACAAGCAGCATCATGTAAAATATCCAGCTCAAAACAGCGTATCATGCGTTCGGAATAACGTTCATAATAGGAACATAAACGCTTGTTTGACTATTGTACATTGTTTTGGGAGATATCGTATCTTTGTAACAACAAACTTTCTAAATTATACATTTTATTCATATTTCCAGCCTAGTTTATGGAGATATCGCGCTTTTCGTTGGCACTTTATGCGTGAGTCTTTCGATGGCAGCATGTGGGTAAAATAAAGTTAGTAGACGAGTATCCAGGGATTACCTCATCAAGTAGTAGACACTTAGTTTGCCATAAATATTACATATATTTACATTGATTCACTATTCGTGGATTAATTACAATTTGTATCAATGAGTTTATTTTATGGTCTGTTGTGATAAATGTCAATTGCTTTTGTACATTTATGCAGTCCATAACTGTTTTTTTTTATGCCGACAAAACTGCCTCGTTCTTTTATCATTATAAAATGTTTTTGGAAGAAATTAAAACAGATTAATGAATGCAGAACCTTCAAATTCCGAATTGAAAGTGATGAAATGTTGAGAGCGAAAGGGAAAGGCAAAGACGAGAAAAAGTTGAACATCGAATGGTATAGGCCAGATTATTTGCATTATAATAACGAACATTTTACATTCGCATTCTGGTTGTTTTATGCCAATAGTGTGCACTTGATAATGCTTTCAGAACGCTCGGTAATTGCACTGTTTCACCGTGTGAGAATGTTAATGTACTAGAAATACACAATAGCACAATGCACAATCCATGTATACTATGAACAGCTATTGTAAACGATCATGTGAACGTCTACGCGTCGGCTCAAAGGTTAAATTATTATAATAATGATGAAATGCCATGCCTACATGGGTGGCGTATGAGATTATGGGAGGGATTTTTACACGTTCATTTTAGTCTCTCGTGAAATGCGAAAGTATATCATTGATAACAAGAGGAAAACAAAGATACATACTGATTATGTCATGTCGCTAAATCTAATTTGTATGCATTGATGGATATATTGTTATTTCTATTAAGTATTTAGAATTATAAATCTTAGAATTAACAACAATTACTCATGTAATTTATGATAGATAATCTGATATAATAAGTGTACATTTTGATTCCTTGCGAGAATTAAAACATACACACATAATAAGAAAAGTCTAATGCACTTTGAAAGGGTAAACATAATAAAATACATGATACACTGCAAATTATATATGTCAAGTTGTGTAGTATTTTCAGTTGTGTGAATCATATAGTGTTAAGTTGAGTATTTTCTTACACACAACCTACTATATGAACCACATACTGCACAACTGTCATTGGTACATGTATATATAATTGGAAGAAGTGATTCTCCACTGTGTTATTTTTGTAAGAAATTGGCTGAAACCCTGAGACATATATTTTGTGATTGTACAGTAGTTGCTCCCATTTGGAAAAAGCTTTCTGATTGTATGGGTGATATGATTAATGAGATTACAGTATATTCTGAGTTTAATTATATATTTGGTGTGGATACTGGGAACAGGCATGATAGGTGTATACTTTTTTTAATTCTTATGTCTAACATTTTACATCATTCGATGCAAATTCCAACAAGTAGACTTGAATTTTCAATCCTTGTTTGTTTTTGTTTTAATGTAACAGAAAATTGAATATAGAATAGCAGAGAAGAAGGGGAAATTAAGCTCTCATTTTAACAAATGGACACTTTCTTTTATATAGAGCTTTGACAGAGTCCTCTTCCTCTCACTTTCTATGGTTGTTAATTAGTATTAGTAGAAAGTCAATACATGATTGTATGATGATTCATTTCAGTAATTTTGTGTATATATGGGTGATACAGTCATGTGGAGCCCTAGTTTACCTAGACATTTTAGTATTTTTGGATTGTTATTCTTATTTGATAGAACATACAAATGATACTTAATTATATCCATGGTTCGTGTTACGGTGGGACTCCGCTGTATGCAGAGATATTTTTTGTTGCGTTGTCTTTGTGGTTGCTGTTGTTTTTTATTTGTTTTAATTTTGTTTAATTATTAGGATTTGTTTTGGGTTGTTGTTGCTATTCATTACGCTCCGTTGATGATTATCTTACTCACTTCTGTTGTAAACATTTTATTGTAAATATGTTATTTTTCATTGTCACTATAGTCTTCAATAAGTGTAGAGTGCCAACCCTCCCCCATTCTTATATGTCAGCCCACATTGCACTTGATACAGTAAAGTGACCGCTTACCCCAAAACGCACAAAAAGTCGCGGTATATGATTCTCCGCTACGAGCCAAAGTATGTAATTTTTGCTGAAAAATCAAATTTTAAAACTTTACTTTACCTGAAAGCATAATCTTTCCTTAATAATAAGTCCTTCATACCCGTTGCTATGGAGTTTTCAATACCCTTTTAATGGATTCAATGGATAGCTCCACCGCACTACGCGCCTGAGTGACCCTAATCTTTAGAGCGTCTTTTCTCCTCATTCTGTAAAACTACACCTTCCTACTCTCCTACATTTAATCGCTTTGTTGAATAGGTTCAGAGTGTCCAAATTTGATGAGTTATATATCATTTTAAAGCTTAGAGTGTATTCTTTCCAGCTAGATAACAAATTCAAATTCATGTTTGTCAACTTTTTGTGGGTTTTGGGGTAAGCGGTCACAGTTTTAAGAAGGCGCTACACAAAATACATTTTTGTGAGATAATGAAAAATTAGTGTAAAATCATTTCAAAGACAGAATAAACTTCGTTTGATCAAAATCGGTTCAGAAATGGCTGAAATATCCAAAAACATAACCATTTGTAATAGTTGTGGGGCCCCACAAAAGTATTCGATAAATTTGAACCAGCCTTAAAAAAAAAAAAAAAATGCTTCCTCTTTTAAAAAATGTACAAAAGAGGTTTTTAAATAGTTGTTTGTTATCTCTCTGTATAATCCCTTTTTCAACAAAACATCACATGTACAATTCTTTATTCAAAATGGTTGAAACCGATAAGTGTTTAGAGAGCCCCATCTTGAGTTTCAACGGCTATTTTTTCATGATAACAGGCATTTTACTTAGTCATTTATATTGTTGTATTCCTTTCGAGCATGGTGGGGTTATAACTATTAGTTTGTAATGTAATAGTGCAGGTTTTGGTTACTAAAATTCGGTTTGCCCAACACTGTACTCTCTTTACCAAAACTTAGCTATCCCTTTAGACTAACACATGCATTATGCGTACAGCAATCCATTGCATATTTTTAGTAATTTAATTGATTTCTACTCGGTCGTCGAACAGCTGTTACGGTTGAACACCTCAATAATGTGTGAGCTAGGTGGGTTTTAAAACCCTTTTTACCTTGAATCAGCCAATGCATATATTGGCACAAAAGATACCTAAAAAGTATAACATTGTGTAAGGTGTGGCTGTTTTGGGTGACACACTCCTCATATTGTTGTAAGGACAATGATGTCCAGGCGCAATATAATATACGCTATGGCAGACCGGATCACATGAATAAAAGAATGAATGCAAGACAAATATAAATACAGTAGCACGTTATGGCCGTTTGTCGAAAAAGATGAATTCGCGTCAACACAAAATACATTCTTCTTCTTCCGGGTAAAGTACAGGCCACCATCTGGTGTATCAACGTACTGTTTGGCTGGTCTGGTGCAGTGAATGTACAGTGTAATTTAAAAATCTTCTACATAATTCTATGTGCAGCTAAAAAGACTGGGTTCCCATTTATCGGAGTTGAATGCTCTGTACCTTCTGCCTGAAATGGTCAGCAGAGGTACAGTTGATTATATGAGCAGGAAGCAGGTTCCAGAGTCTAATGGTGTCAGGATAGAATGACTTCTGGTAGACCAAAATTCTTGCAAATGGTATCTGGAACTGCTGTTGATGACCTCGGTGGGATGTTCGGACTGGTGACAGGTGGTTTTGGAGTGCATCAGCATGCAAATTTACAATGCGGTACATCATCAACACCTTGAGTTGAGCCCTGCGTTCTTGGAGGGTAGGCCACTGGAGTTGAGTAAGCATTGCTGTCACACTGCTCGTACGGTAGAAATCTCCTGTGACAAATCTTGCGTATCGATGTTGCACCATTTCAATCCTATGAATGTTGTCCTTGGTGTGAGGATCCCATACTGTGCAAGCGTATTCTAGGATGGGGCGCACTAGAGTTAGGTAGCACAATGCCTTGGTCTTACGTGGACATGGCCTGATGTTTCTCTGTAAGAATGCGCTGACCGAGTTTGCTTTCTTTGTGATTGTTTTGATGTGGTGGGTCCAGTTCAAGTTGTTTGTTATATGAATGCCGAGGTATTTTGCAGAATCTGCTGTCTCTAGACGCTGTCCATGGATGTTGTAGGCCCATTTGACGTACTTTCTCTTGTTTGTGACATGAAGAACTTGGCATTTTTGTGGATTGAACTGCATCAGCCAGTCTTTTTCCCATGACTGTAGTGCGTCAATGTCTTGTTGCAGCAGTCTCGAGTCAGCCTCTGTGTCTATCTTGCGGTAGAGCATGCAATAATCTGCAAACAGGCGTACAGAGCAGCCTTTTGACACATATTCCGGCAAATCGTTGATGAATATGAGGAAGAGTAAGGGACCAATCACGCTTCCCTGCGGTACACCAGATGTGACAGAAGCACTACCTGATGAAGATCCTTCTAGGACCACTCTTTGGCTTCGATGTTTGAGGAAGTCTGCGATCCATTGATGGGTAATTCCACAGATCCCATAGTACTGTAATTTGTGAAGCAGCCTCTCGTGTGGTACTTTGTCAAAAGCTTTCGAAAAGTCGAGGAGGATGACATCATGTTGCTCTCTTTTGTCAATCCCCTTAGCAAGGTCCTGGATTGCTGAGATGAGTTGTGTCTCACAGGAGCGACGTTTCCGGAATCCATGTTGGCTGTCTGACAGGATGTTGTTTGTCTCAAGGTGTTTATTGATGGCACTACTGACAATATGTTCTAAGAGTTTACAAGCAATAGATGTGAGGGATATAGGGCGATAATTTTCTGGCCTGTTTTTATCACCTTTCTTAAAGATCGGTGTCACATCTGCTCTTCGCCAGTCGTCCGGAATTACTCCTTGGTTGAGAGAGGATTGAAAGAGAAGTGTGAAGACAGGAGTGAGTTCAATGGCCAATTCTTTCAGAAGTCGAGCAGGCAGTTTGTCAGGTCCGGTGGCTTTATGTACATTAAGTTCAGATAGAAGTTTGAAAACTCCCCAGGCGTGATGGTGATGTGGTTCATCGATGGATGGGGATTGCCCATATGTTTGATATTATCTCTATTTTCATCATCCGTAAAGACAGAGGCGAACTGCTGGTTGAGCATCTCTGCTTTGGTTTTGCTGTCAGTGTGTAAAATACCATCAGTTCCCTTTAGTGGAGACACTCCAGATGAGTCACACTGTCTGCTTTTGATAAAGCTCCAGAATCGTTTGGGATTTCCTGTAGAATCTGGGCTGACTATGTTGGTAAGATAGTCATCATGAGCATGCTTGCAGGCTGACCTTGACTTCTTCTTCAGTTCCTGATATCTAGCAAAATGAGCTGGTGATTGGGTTCTCTTAGCTTTTGTAAAACTCCTCTTCTTTTGACGGGTGAGACGCTTCAGAGAAGTGGTGATCCATGCTTGATGGAAACGTGTCGATGACATCTTTGATGGGACAAGACGGTCTTGCAGTTGAGTTAGGAACATCTTTATGTCATTCCACATGATGTCAACAGAGCTAGTAGTTGAGTAGTCATCAAGGAACTTGTCTTGAAAAGAGCGACACTCCTGCTTCATACTTTCTGTGTCTGCCTTATTCCAGAGGTAGATTTGACGTCTGACTGGCTTTTGTCGTCTTGGCATGATGTTTGTATGCACCATAACCAGGTCATGATCCCCGATCCCTGGTAAAGGCAAACATTTGTTCACTAGAGATGGCCTATTTGTCATGAAAAGGTCAAGGATGCTGGTGCGTCTGGTGGGGAAGCTGACCATCTGTTGAAGGCCACAGTTTCCTAACATTTCAATGAAGCGCCTGCTGGTGGCTAAAGGGGTTTGGTGGCCTGCAGCTGACAGGGTCTCCCAATTTATGTCAGGTAGGTTAAGGTCTCCACCCATCCAGAATACAGCATTCCTATGTTTTCTTTGTTGTTCTTCAATTGCACTACATAGGTCCTCCATGTACTGTGTTGAGCTCGATGGTGGCCGGTACAACGCACCAATGATGAGGGTCTTCCTTGTGCTGAGTGGAAGTTTAATGAATGTTGCCTCACATTCAAAGTTGCTCACTAGATGCTCACAGGTGAACTCCTTCTTGATTGCTATCAGCACACCACCGTATCCATCATCACGATCTTTGCGGAAGACATTGTAGCTTGATGGAAACAGTTCAGAGCTGGAAACATTACAGTTTAACCAGGTCTCAGATCCTAAGATTACATCTGGGTCTGTGGAGTCGATCATGTTTCCAATCTCTTCTTTTTTGTTCTTTGCACTCTGAAAATTCACGTTGAGAATCTTCATGCTCTTGTTGATTTTGTTGTCTTTTCTACCCGTTCTTGCTTTCCTGGTAGGCATGGTTGGTGATGAAGCAGCCAGAGGAGGGCCTGGGCTGGCAGTAGATGAGGCTGATGTGTCGTCATGTGATGACAAGCTGCTAAATGCGTTGGAGGTGACCAGTCCACTTTGGGATTCAAAAAGGCTAGTTGCAAACTGTGGCATGCCACAGTTAACACAATGCCATGAAACATTAGCATTTCCAAGAGCTAAGTAGACAGGAGTTGACATCCCCATGCATTCCACATGGTACCATTTCTCGCAGTCATCACACGCAACTCCACGCTGATTCCATTTCACAGCAAGATTACATATTTGGCAGGGGTATTTTGTTCCTGGGCCAGGATTGAGTTCGATATCTGAAGCGTTTACAAGCAACAGTAGACTGAGGTATATCATAGCCTTTTGTTTACATCCGTGTTTGAAGACGCACGGTTGAGCATTCTTGTTGACCGAGAGATGTAAGTGGAGAGTCTTAGTCAGCACCTCCAACTGCGAAGAGGAAGGCGAGTGATCTTGTAACAGATGATGTGGATTATCCGGTGGAGACCAGTGTTTTCTTGAACAGATGAAGGTGAATGGCATGGAGAATGAGCATACATTTGATGACTGAATTTGCTGAGTCACAATGATGTTTGTGAAAATTGTAACAAAGATCAGATAGCAGAGTGTATTTTCACATGAGTGTGCCATCATAAATAATATTGATAGATATCTTCCAATTAATTCGCAATCAAGTAGCAAACAAATCAGGTGCAAGCTTAATGTGCTAACTAATTTTCAATGTCAATAATGAAAATATAAAGTCCAATAAAAATAATCAGATCCTGGTATTTTATTGTCAAAAATTCCCTTAAAATGTCTATTTTTCCCAATCCAGATCCAGGCAAGAGGCAAGAAACTAGAATTTCGGCTAGGCTCAGTATCAGGTATGTGTATACCAAGTCACAGGATGTACAGCTGTCACAAGCAGGTAGTTGAAATGAGATATCAGCAGTAGAACATCACTACCCCAAAAAGCATTGCATGGGACTAAGCAAAAAAGCAGGAATCAAAGATGGCTGCCATGGCTTTCAAAGTAACCAATTTGAAAAGTCCAAGTTTCAATGAAGGTCTTCCAATCCAGTAATATAAATGTCCATAAACAAACAGGGAAGCCAGATAAACTAACTAAAATACAAAATTCATCACAAAACGTAAACACTTGGTGAGATTTTGAAGATTTATTTAGAGATCCAAAAAGACACTGCACACACACAGCCAGCCATAGCTAGCCACAGCTAGCCAAGCATCATTACATTGTATCTGTTAGTTTTTAATGATAACTGAGAAATTTAAGTTACTAAAGTTCTGTATGACAAGGACTGTAAGGTGTTTCTCCAATACAACATTGCAAATAATGAGATGTTATATTTAGACAAAAAAAAAACATATACTAGTAGGAAGGTATGAACAAATAATAAGTAAAATTTTCATTGAAGTCTAAAATATCATACTACAATCATGTACTATGCTAGATTTGGAAGATTTGCAGCAATAAGTTCAAGAGGGCGCTATACAGTCCCTTGCAAAAAGCCACGTAGGTCTTTTATCTTTGAAATTTAACCATTTAAGCCAAAACGGTACATTTGTTTTTCTTCTGAGATCTAAATTGACATTTTCAGAAATGTTTTGTAAAACACACAAAAAAAAAAAAATCGAATGACGTTGATTTTCACAAATGTTCACTCTTCCTAAAATGAAATCGGGTTCGTTATTCCGAAGGTTCGCTATTCCTAAAATGAAATCGGGTTCGTTATTCCGATGGTTCGCTATTTCTAAAATGAAAAGGGGTTTGTTATAAACTATAATTTCAGATTGGCGTAGCCACCTGAAGAAAAGGAGGGAGAGGGGGGGGGGCTTGCTTAATCAAATAAAAAGCTAAAACAAACTTAAATGTTTGATTGGCCAAGGGTGGGAAGGGGGGGGGGGGGTAGGGGCATGCACTAAATTAAAAAAGAAGAAAAACAAATTGTATTTTAGATTGGCGCAGCCCCGGGCTAAGAGGAGGGGGTGGGGGCGGGGGGGGGGGGGGGGCTTGATTAAAAAAAAATAAAAAAATGTCATTTCGGATTGGCGTATCCACAGAGGGAAGGGGTTGCTTGATACAGAATCTGTATTAACATGGATGAATAGTTGTAATGTGGCATATTATTAGGTTAAGGGATTCATTTAGTAGTTTATGCAGGTCGTATAGGGTGGGGAGTGGGGGGGGGGGGGGGGTATTGACCTCTTTCCTTCCAGTGGCTACGCTAATCTGAAATTATAGTATTATAACAAACCCGATTTCATTTTCGGATTAACGAACCAGGTTCCATTTTCGGATTAACGAACCATCGGAATAACGAACCTTCGGAATAACGAACCCGATTTCATTTTAGGAATAGCGAACCTTCGGAATAACAAACCCTCGGAATAACGAACCTTCGGAATAACGAACCTTCGGAATAACGAACCTTCGGAATAACGAACCTTCGGAATAACGAACCTTCGGAATAATTGAACATTCGGAATGACGAACCTTCGGAATAACCGGCTGTAACCCAAAATGACACCTCATTATTGTGTTATTACATTATATATTATTCGGGTCATTGGCGTGCATGAAGAAGATGCACAATCAAAACTTAATATCCATTCTCTTCAACACCGAATACGTGTGGCTGCTGCAACAGTACTCTACAAGATGCAGACCAACGTCAGTCATTCAGACATGAAGTCCTTGCTCCCTCAACCATACGGGATAAGAAGATCAACTCGAACCAGCAGGGCAATGCCGATACATGCCCTCACATCCACGTCTATAACCTATTCAACAGGCAGAAGCTTTCTCCACATAGCAGTCCATCTTTGGAACAACCTACCAGAGGGCATATTCGGAGAGATCAACGAATCAGGTGTTCAATTTTCAAGCGACGAGTACATCAGCACCTGTTACTGATTGATGGCGTCACATAGATGAGGCACTATTTAATTTTCCTTAAGCTACTGTGAACCACTGATTGGCCGATGAGGATGTCATTCATGGTGCTTTATATTTGAGTTTGAGTCTCGCCTTACTGGCTATTGTTCACAATATCATGTTATATACCACAAAAAAAAATGATAACATGAGTTTTATTTTTCTCCTTTACCTCCCATGATTAAAATAATGGTAAGTAATAAGAATTATCTGGATATTTCAAATATCCCCAGCTCCGTCGTCCGTTATTATGTTTTGGGTTTCAGCGACAACGGGTTTCTTCAGATATGTGGCTACGGCAAAGAGCAAAATAAATTGTACCAGTAGTAGGCTACTACCCTGTGTGTTTCCATTTTCGTTTTAAAATTATGATAGTGGTAAAAAGTTTCTGGAAATCCGTTTTCTTTCCAGTGTCTACGACCGTGATCATGTGTTTGGTGTTTCCTCAGACATGTCTGTGGCGACTTGAAAGTCTAAAATGACTCTCCATAATTTGCATAATTTGCATAATTTGTCCATATTAACTGTTTTAAAATGTTTCACACTTATTCTAACTTGGTTGCCACATGAAGGGCCTTGGGTAACTCAAATAATAGTAATATTTATCAATTTACGTTTTACGGGACGTACCATTTTCGTGTATTCTGATCACGGAATACATTCATAATGTGTAAGCCAGTACCTGATTATAAGTTTTTATTTTTTTGAGGGATAAAAATTAAAATTCAGAACTCATTTCATGCTTAATATCTTGGCAGCTCTGTTAGATTTAAAATGACGCTCCTTATTTGACTTATTAAAGTATGTAATTTATCAACCAAATCTCTATTAATTTAATCATGCTGTCTTTGAGCTACTAGTTATACCATGAGGCATTTGAATCTCAATTCGTGAAGATTCTTACAGTACAAGAAAATAAGCATGTTATTTATAATGTGAAACGAATAGTAGAATTCGTAGCAAGACGGCTATTATGGAGAGACTAACATTCGTTCTAAGCTTACCTCAATAGAATGTATGTCAATGAAGTTGCGAGCTATCGAATCTGGCATATTATTTTTCAAGTATACAAGAATAGCATAAGCATGCTAATTATTCGCGTTACCCAAAGAAGTTAAATTGGCAATACTGTTCAGTGCTCAAATTACTATTTAGATTATTTAGATTTACATTTTGATAATAAGGAATAGTTATCTTTGAGTTCCGAATGACACATTATAATGATGTTGCTGCTGTTTTTGATGTTGATAATACGTGTGTAAACGATTGTAGTGAAAGTTTCCTGGTTATGGTGATCGATAGTGTATAGTTAAGACGATACATTCTAGAATTGATAGATGCTAATGAATCAACAATTATTTTAAGAGAGTGAATGAAGCTTTATTTCAGAGATAGCTTTACAATATAAACATAATACATTACATGAGCGAAGCGAGGCATGGAGAAAATAACTTAAGCCTTCTAATAATACACAAGTATTATACTGTGAACAATAATTAATTTTAGATCACCCAGGTCAGATTCCTTAATATATGTGTTATATTGTAAATTCATTAAGCATACTCATTCATGAGGACAAATATAAAATTAAAGATTTAATGACCTAACATCCTGAAAAGATCCTTGATGTAATTCGACCTCAAATGATTAAAATAAATGTTTTTCTTAACTGACATAAATAGAAACAAATCAATATTTAACAGGATCACGACAATTACATGGAAATAATATCATTACAATGATTACGTTGAAGGGTATACGTATATTCATACTCATTATAATAATGTTTTAGTCAATCAATTATTTGTATAAGGAACTGTTTATTTTACATTGTTTGTAAAATACAAAGATGGCTTCAATTGTAATGTATGTAATGTTATTAGTAGAAATGCTGCACGTGATATAACGAACTGTCATCCCGATTTATTGGATCGGTTGATTTGCTGATCAGGAAATGTCATCCCCAGACACCGACACAAATCTTACGTGTGCATACAAACTAGTTCCCCTATATCTACTTCAACTCACAGCTAAATGTACATTCATTATATTTTACGAGAACGCAGAATCTCCTTGATATCACATGTACATGTAAAGTATGTAATCATGTGGTCACCTGAATAAATTTCTAAAACATAACACTTGACATTGAATAAAAGTATACTGCTTCTTGAAAAAGAATCACGTAATTATATAGCACATTTTTACCTATTCTTCAATAAACAGTTATGTTAAATGGAGCAGAATACTATTTAGAACTATAATATCCAGAACAACTTTAATTCAACAAAACAACTAAACAATATTTCCCAATGGTGAGTATGCATTTAAGAGACAGAAATGCGTAATTACAATTAAATATCGTCACAATTCATATACATCATATATATATTCATATATCTCTTGGTTGTCTCCACTGTCATAACTGTCGAAGTGTATCGACATTTTCAATTGCACTTTGAAATTACCAATATATTAAACCACATACTTATAAAAACATATACCGTTATCCCAATAAACAAAGCGCTACCCAGCTAGCCACCTGACGTTGGGCCGATGTCGGAATTTGGTTGCCGGATGTCGGCATATCGCCGTTGGCTCGAGGTTAAAATGTCCGCCAGCCCAACATCGTCACGACGTCATTTTTGTGATATATTGGCATAAGGTCATTTTCCGACAATGGCCCAACATCATGTCATGAGATGATGTTGGGCCATTGTCGGAAAATGACCTTATGCCAATATATCACACAAATGACGTCGTGACGATGTTGGGCTGGCGAACATTTTAACCTCGAGCCAACGGCGATATGCCGACATCCGGCAACCAAATTCCGACATCGGCCCAACGTCAGGTGGCTAGCTGGGTAACTACCCTATATACACTTTCTTTAATTCATAACAAATGCGCAAAATATTTTTCTTCTATAACATTTGTTCTGATACAAAATAATTTAATAAAACGTTAGCTGCAATTTGGTATAATTATTATATAGAAAATAAATCTAAGCTTTATACTTAACTTACCACTATACAAAAGGAACAACATCATTTTATATGTAACGCAACATTGACATAACGAAACAGAATATATTTTTATTCACAACGTATCTTCATAAAGAATTTGATATTTTTCATTTAACCTCATCAGGATCACAAGTTGACTTCAATATGAAGTTATTGAATTTCATTATTGATGCTTAGACTATAAGGAACTATTGTAAATCAGCAAATATCCTCTGCAGAAACACTCACATTTGTTATTACCGTGATTTAAATAAATGTAATTATAGCTAATAAATGACCTAGAGAAGGTTCCCGTTAACCACCTCAAACTTACAACAAACTTATATACATTGAACAAAAATGTGTCGGGTAATTCTAAATTTGATCAACAGTTATACGAGACTTGAATACCCAAACAATATAATTTCAAAATATACACCACATCGTACTGTACACACATATTTTACACTGTTCAATGATTCATACATAATAAGTACATCAATGGGAATTTAAAAAAGCTTTCATTTTAATACAAATATAACAGACAACTGGATAGTTTATTATTCAATACAAAAACGCTTAGCTAAAAATTAATTGTAATCCATCTTGTGCTAATATTTAAGTTTATAAACATGATTCTAGCACATTATATATTTTTTAAAAGATGCAACTGGTACCAATTTTTTTTTTCGTTTAATTTTATGTTACTACTTTTTTTCTTCTTGAAACCAAACATGTCACTTGTTAACCCTGAACTGTGAAGGTGATCCCTCTTTCGTTATTACTTCGTTTCTCCAGCTCATGATAAGTTACCCTTCCTCTTCATTATGTCAAGCGAAGAGGTCATTATGCTTCATGTATATCGAGCCATCTTTTTTATTATGTAATACTGATACTGAAATATATGACAATTAAAATGTTATCCACACTGACTTCCATGAATAACAAGTTTTAAAGGGATATAGTAATATTGAAACAATCCGCAAAACTTACTTTTTACTCTAGCAGCTCGTTGTATTCGTATGAGCAATACAAGCATACAACATGATTTGGTATCCCGAGTTTCTCTTTCGATACAAAAATATGATTTTAACTAATTGTGTAAAAAAAGTCAGTGCATTGAGTTAGTGAAAATCACTTTGCATTTTCGCTAATTACTCGGTCATATGACATTCATTTACCATGGAATTTTTTATGTTTTCAGTATAATGTTCACACTGTCCGGTTATATCGCCATAGATTTAACATAGTTGTAATTTGTAATTGTGCAATTTTAACACAAATATGTGTTTATATCTATTTGTATTGTAAGGTTTGTATAGTAATGGATAAGTTAACCATATTTAGAACTATACTTTCCCTTTCATAATTCCTTTCAAAGGTCATACGTGTTTATGGTTGTTGATCTTCAAACAATCGCCTTTTTACAGCAGCAGCAGCAGCAGCATCGGCCTCATCCGTCGCATTAGTTTCCCTTGTACTGGTGCAAGGGGAACTCATGGCATCGTCCACGTCAACGACAACGGTCGAACATTTATCGTTGGGAGTTCTTAGAGTTTTATCTTTCAGTAGTCCAGTCCGTCTCGCTTGATGCATGAACTCATCCTTTTCCTCTTGGGTGACGCGATGTGTTACGGAGGGAACCCTCGTATAGATTCGCACAGTGGTTGTCTGAAACATTTGAGGCAGACTTGCAGGCATCTGAACAAAAACAGAATTGGATCATTACAAATATTACACTCATTATAATAGCATTTGTGATCAGGAAAACAGTTTTCAAGAATTACTTTCCGAAAGGCATGATCTATATAAAATTTAGAGTATTTAATCATGCCATGGCAAGCATCGCCAACTGTTACAGTCTCCTTGTCAAAAACTTCGTACCTAAAACCACATTACAGATCTCACTACATGCACTACCATTCTTGCATAACATCTTAATATTTATTCTCCTCACTCCCCAATGTCTCGGACCTACTGCATTGTCCAGGGTACAAGTGATCCCAAAATACTTGAACTCTTCCTCATTTGTCATATTTGTCGTATAGGGCATTTTCACGGTAACTCGCGTTACACTTTACGGTACATTGACTACTTCAATGTGCTGTAACTCCATTATTTTATGGAACTGTAGGCTGCTTTTATCACCAAGAATTAAGTAGATGTGCACAACTAGATAACACAAAAAGACTGACAGCTATCTTTAGGAACCTTTGCGGAAGAAAAGTAACTCGCGTTACAAAAAACAAACAATTTGGGAATAAATTGTGGGATGCAGAAACATCGGTAACTCGCGTTACGGTAACTCGCGTTACAGTTTGTCCGGAGGTTTTGATTCATTAAAAAATATACTTTAGAACACTCAGAAGACTGAAATTTTAATCTCAAAAGGTATTTTGATTATTTTGATCATCCAATTTGGTGCCTTAAATAATAAGAATACCAGAAAATATAGAAAATATAAGGATTTTCCTGAAATTTTCACAGAGTAGTCCCATATATGGAGTTTCGTGTATGGTTTCCGTTTCACCTATACGGAGACACCTGATAATAAAACAAATCATGTGAACTGAAATATATAATCATAGGATCATGTTGTATGAAAAAATAATCCAGAAAAATCAATAGGATTTGAAATAGAGCCAATTGTTTGTTTGAGTTCATGTCCACTTTCCCGTGGAAATGCCCTATATCTCTTCTCATTGCAAGCATTAAACATAGTATCTGTCTCCAATTAGAAAGTATTTGTCACCATGGGCGTATGGGCACATTTTTTTGTCAGGGGGCCGAGGTCTTTTGCACGAAAAAATGTACTTCCCACTGTTTTACCTGTCAAGCAAACATAGTCTAGGATTAACATGATTGCGCCTGAATATGAGACCGTTCTGCCCCCAAATTACAATAGCACGGGCGTAGACATGTCATTGATACCCATTCAACTGGGGGGGGGGGGGTGATCTATTCATTCATCCCCCCTGATGAATAGGTATTACGTAAGTCGTTACGCCCGTGAACTTAGTAATATTGTCAAAAACCTCAACATCCAATTGGAATTCTAGTGGTTCCCTCATACCCGGTTGTATTTAGATAGATAGATAGATAGATAGATAAGCTATAATGATTTTATTTCAATAAAAAATATTCAAAAGTTACAAGCATTGCAAAATACATACAACGGTAGCCCAAAAGCTGAAATGTTGATTTTTACATCGAAATCAATACATTTAAATACAAATTAAAATTATATTCATTCATAACATTTAAATTCACATGAGGTACAGTAGAACAAAATATTTCATCAAAACAAAAGTATAAACTTTTTAAAATGTGGCACATTTTCGTATAATTAACAAAGAAGATGCATGCGTAACTGTAGTTTGATTTGATTTGAAGCAAAGTGCATATACCTGGGAAGTAAAAATTTCATTGGCTATTTAAAAGATCAATGAAATATGGTATTGCACTATTCTTAAATCTGTTTGTTTTACATTTATATTGATTGAACTTTGGTATATATCTCAAAGAAGTATTTCCTTTTTTTTGTTTGGGTAACCAATCTTTACAATGTACCCACATTGTAAAGATTGGTTACCCAAACAAAAAAATTAGAAAATGATTTAGCAAATTCAATACAAAGTTTTTCTCTTCTAGTTTCAAGGCGTTCAAGCTTACATTCAATAATTGCATTTTCATAACTAATATAATCTTTCCCTAAAATTATTCGACAAACCCTCTTTTGAACTCTTTCTAAACTTTGTACTTGCTTCAAAGTCAATCCGCCATTAAAAACTGGTACCCAATATTATAGTATAGGACGAGTATATCCAATGTAAATTGTAATAAGATCAACAATAGGTAATTTATATTTCTTAACCATTCTGAACATATGTAATTTTTTATTGCACTTCTTTAATATCTCATTGACATGGTCATCCCACTTTAAGTTAGATTGAATATACACCCCAATAATTGTAATTGTTTGAACATTTGGGAGAGGCGATTCACCAATATACAAAGTGTCAAATGGAGGGGGAGTTTTCATGAAGGTATCTGACATTGTTATACATTTAAGAGGGTTCAATTTCATATGATTATTATCTGACCATTCTATTAATTGAGTCAACATATTTTACATAGACACTGGATCTTGAGATACTCGATTTTCTAATAAGATGAGATCATCAACGTACTTAAAGTATGGTAATAGTATATTTTGGCAAGCATCATTAAACATTATTAAAAACAGAATTGGGCCCAACTTCGTACCCTGAGGTATCCCAAAATGGGTATTTTTACATTCAGACAAAACACCTTGATATTTGACACATTGCGATCTTTGTTCTAAAAAACTTATTATCCAATCAATTAAAAATGGCTTGACATTGAGTTCAATAAATTTTTTGAACTAAAATATTATGATCTAATCTATCGAAGGCTTTCGAAAAATCTGTGCACACAATGGTTGAAATCGATTTTGATCTTTCACAGTTTTTATACATATCATGTAACAATTTTATCAAATAGTGAGAAGTCGATAAACCAGATCTATTTCCATATTGATGAGGGTCAATATATTTCGAAATATCATCCAGAAGCCAGTGAGTAATAAATGATTCAGCAATTTTAGCGAATTGGCTTGTTAAGCATATCGGACGAAGCTGGTCTAATTTTGGCGGTTGACATTTCGGAATGGGAATAATTTGGCCCCTTTTCCACTGCCAAGGAACTATGCCCTGTTGAAAAGATGCATTAAGAATATCAGCAAGAGGTTGGCATAATTCACAAGCGAATTCACGAACAACGCGTGGAGGTAAGTCATCGGATAATCCTGGTTTATTACATTTTATTTTGCGTATTTTTTAACATTTGTATTAACAAGCATATTATATAGGACAGGTTTCGGTTTTTCAAATTTCCTTTTTGTTAAAAAGATATTTAAGATTGCAGTGTTCAGATATTGAAATGTCCATTGGATCACCTAAACCGTGTACAAAGTGAGCGCAATGGGTTAGTGAATATCACTTTGCTTTTTTGCTCATTACTCGGCCATATAACATCCATTTAACGTTAAACTTACACACAACACCCAGGGGACATAGTATATAACAACAATATACTTTGTATCAACCACTCGTCACTTTTTGCACATGTCAACAAAGTTACTAAATCCCTTTTTGTCCTAAAAATAATGTCATGGCTTTGCCCGAATTTACCATGAGATCGCCCGAATATGATATCATATTGCGAGGATTTAACATGGCCGAAAATTACATTGGTTGGCCCGAAATTTAGGTCCTTTTCCCCGAATATGGCCGTTTTTAAAACTCACAATCTGCTTCTAATGTGGTCATTCACCTTCATTCAATCTCGTCTCCACTTCTCAAATGTTTTGAATAGTACCATAATGAAATATACACCTGCGCCCAGTAATCTTGCATTTCGCTAATTAAAGGGAAACGAAACGCTTGAATGTTCGCTTATTGTTACGTGTACTGGTGAGTGCATGTGGGAGAGAGTTAGGAGCCATTGAAAAGGCGTTGATATGAGGGCAATTCCACGAAAAAGTGGACATGAACTAAAAAAAAATTTGGCTCTATTTCAAATCCTATTGATTTTTTCTGGATTATTTTTCCATACAACATGATCCTATGATTATATCTTTCAGTTCACATAATTTTTTTAAATTCTCGGGTGTCTCCTTATAGGAGAAATTGAAACCATACATGAAACTGCACACATGGGACTACCCTGTGCAAATTTCAGGAAAATCCTTATATTTTTCAAATTTTCTGGTATTTTTATTATTTGTGGCACCAAATTTGATGACTGATAATCAAAGTACCTTTTCAGATTTAAATTTCATTTTTTGTAGTGCTCTAAAGTATATATTTTAATTCATCAAATTCTCCGGACAAACTGTAATGTCCGTGACGCTGAAAAATGTAATGTCCGTGACGCAACGTTTTGTTGTCTAGATCACATATACATGGCCCGTTTCGCAAAATCCAACTTTGATTCAATTCATCATTGCCTTGTCTATAATTGAATACCTAAATCACCTTTGTGAGGTCTCAGAACTCACAGATTTTTGTAAAGATGTATATGGATGCAAACAGTCATGTCCAAAAAATGTAATGTCCGTGACGGCGCACATTTTCCAGAATTACTCAGTAACGAATTGGATAAATGTTCTGAAACTTTTTTGGCATACTTAACCAGGCTATTGCTTTGTAATCAAAATAAAAGGTAGAGGTAGAGGTAGAGGTATGAATTAGTAGTGGCATTGGAAAGTCATGAAAAACTGTCTGTTTGTAATGTCCATGACGCTGGAGTTGCCCATGAAAGTACCTGTAATTATTATCAGATCTGAATTTAAAATGGCATCGACCTTCTTGGTATGGCAGCTCTCTGCTCATACTGGTAAGCAGTACTTTGCAACATAATACACAAGTGCTCTGCACAGGGTTTGTGTGCCAGAAACTGTTACATGCTTGCCTCTAGATAATATTGATTCAGGTCTTCAGTTTCCGGGAAACCTCTTGAGATGTTCACGGTAGGTGAGGATGCGGTCCAGCGTTCTTTAAGGTTTTTAGAGAACTGTTCATGTTTGATTGATTTTCCACAGATGACCTTAGGTTGTGTTTTGGCTTGGCGGTTACTGAAAGGTGGTATAGCAGTGTTTGTAGTCTTAGTATGATTGGGAGGAAGGCGCATTTAAGTGAAGTAGCTCTCCATCTTTTTCAAGTCTTCGGTGTGGGTGCTTTATACGTTTAAATCGGTTGATAGGCAGCAATTCCAATATCATCTGCTTAGGCAAGTTTCCTGGAAGTGGTCTTCGGCAGGTCACTTACATAGATGTTGAAAAGCATCGGATCCAAGCTAGGTCCTTGAGGGAAACCGTAATTGACCACGCTTATTTGTTCACCAAGTGAAATTCTGAATCTTCTATTGTTGAGAATGGAATAGAGAATGTGGATATTTGTCTGACACTTGAAGATGCAGGAGGCTTTGAGTAGCACGTCTCCATAAAGTGTCGTGGGCTGACGAGAGGTCAATCAGTGCCAAACCTGTTTTGAGGGCACGGGGCTATTTTGCCTCAATGAAGGTAGTGCGAGCTAGGACTTTAACGGTGCAACTCCGTTAAGGTTTTAAACCTGCTTTCTGCATAGGTAGCTCATGTTCTATTAATGGGCTTAGTTTGACCAGAAAGAGGCAGTCGAACAGTTTGTAGGATGTACACAGAAAACAAATGGGACGATGTCGTGCAGTGTCGTTTGCAGGTTTTCCTGGTTTATAAATTGCGATTATTGAAAGAAAAACTAATGTTAATTTTTTAGGAATTATTATTGAAGAAACGCTCGATCGGAAACTTCACATTGATAATGGCATGTTCTAAATTGTCAAGATTCCTAGTTGACCATACATTGCGAGACAAACGAATATCACTAGCGATATTATTTCCGATTGTATATTGTTGTTGGTTTTATAATGCTTAAATAAATGAAATACAAATTTGGATGAATGCAATATGAGTGGATGTAGGTGAACAAGGTGGCCAGCCAATTGCGACCGTTTAGTAAAAAGATTCTTGATGAATTATTAGTAGATTCACGAGTCCAATGTCGACATCTTTTCTAGTGTAAAGTCTTGCAAGTGGAGAAGTATTTGCTGATGTTGAGTACGGCTTGGAAAGTTTTTTTGTTTGTACTTCTTTACGTGATGTCTTGGTAGAAGGAACCTTGGAATTGAGGAGCAGGTTGTGGTTGATGTTGGACAGGAGTTCCAGCTATGAAATGTCTGAGAAGATTCTAAGCCTTCCTACTCGAGTGTGTAAAGTTGAGGTCTTTTACAGCATCTTACCATTGTTTTTTTGTATAGTTGTATAGGGAATCCAAGAGTTCTGTTGCAATATCTGGATCGCCAGTTGCTTCATATTGCTTGAGGAGCTCTTCTGATTCTGGCAGCCAGCAAGGTGTGTACAATTTTCAAAAGCCGCGAGGGATATGTCTATTTTTTAGTGTCTTTGAGAATAAAGCAAAGGATCTGTAGCTTTTGAGGACTGATTTGGGATTGGTGATTGCTCCTTCAAATCAGCTGTAAAGGCTTTCCAGTCTATTTTTCTACAGTTCCATCGTGGTTGGGCCTTTGATTTGATTAGAGGGATCTCCACACCAATATGGATCATAGCCGGACGATGTTGAGTATGAGGGAAGTGGACAACCATCTTTGTTTTTTTGACAATAAGCGGAGATCAGGATTGTAATCCCTTCTCCATATGCCTGAGTGGAATGTGGCTGGTTGGCTGGCATCATGGCGAGGGTAGCCGTCACAGGTTGATACCCACACGTTCAGTTGCTCTCCTGTCTCGTCATCTTTGGCATAGCCACAGGATGAGTGGTGACTGTTCGAATCTCCAGTATGTATACTCCGCAAAAAAAGAAACTGGACACTTGTATAAGACCAAATATTTCATATTCATTTACGATAAAATATATGATATTGTATATCAAATTAAAGATAACACGACCCTCTTCAATATTGGCATGAAATCTAGATAAAATCATTCATGCATGACTTGTCAATTAACCACAGCAAGGTCTGTTTTCAAAAAATAGCAAAAATGAAACATTCACTCAACCATATAAATAATGATAAGCATAATCTAAAACGCTATATTCATGGCATGGCATAATTTTTCACTACAAATTTGACCTTTTCTATCTTCATCTCAATCAAAAGTATAAATGAAGAGCCTTGGTACGAACAGTCACGTTCACGTCACGTTCCGTCACGTTCACGGTTCTGTACCTTTTGTGAAACAGGTCACCCAAATCTATGAACAGTCACGGTAAAGTGACCCAACAATTTGTCGTTTTCCATGCCGGTAAAACTCGAATCGTCACGTCTACCAAAACGTGACGTGAGTGTTTAATCATTATTTGTAAAAGTGAAAGCGCTTGTTACTAAGACTAGTAATGACGTTATCCAGAATATTCTCGACGACACAACTTGTCCTTTTTGTGCGATGGAATTCCTATGGGGATTGCGTGTTTAAGGATTTGTCGCAGCGCACACAAAATTGTATGTAAGTGATCTGATGCGTCGCGACGATATCGACGAGATTCGAGAGCGAGGCCGAGGCACAGTTTGACGACGCGGCGATCGAGTAAATTGCAGGCTAGGCGCCGGATATTTTCGATGACGATGATACAAAGTGAGAATGTGAGTATAGTTTGGTATGTCATTATTCTTTTCTAGCTGTTACGAGGACTTGCCATATGCCCAAGCCCAAGGCTCGACACGGCTATGGCTGCATGAGCCATGTGCAAAGATTGCCACTGCATAGCCGGCCTACCTAGGGCCTAGACCGGCAATAATAGCATGCAAGCTAGCACTGCCACTGCACTCTGGAATTCACTGGCTGCCGTCAATAATGATAAGGCAGATATCTAGTGCATATAATAGCCTTGATTACGAACTCCTGCCAGGCTTTGGGCCATAGCCGTGTCGAGCCTTGGGCTTGGGCATATGGCATGTCCTCGTAACAGCTGGAAAAGTATAATGATATACCAAACTAAACTCACATTCTTACTTTTATATCATCAAAAATATCCGGCGCCTAGCCTGCAATTTACTCGATCGCCGCGCGTCGTCAAACTGTGCCTCGGCCTCGCTCTCGAATCTCGTCGATATCGTCACGACGCATCAGATCACTATATGCGATATGCACGCACGCAATGAAACGTACCTGTGCAAGGCAAGGCGATTACGACTACCCCCCCCCCCCCCACCCCCCCCCCCCCGCTCACAGGATTTTATGAACCGCTAGGTCCTGGTCCTGTTGGAACCGGTCCTGGTCTAGGCTTCGAAAAAATATTACGACTAATTACTGGGTGTGCATGCATTTGTCTAGCTGTGTCATTATCATCCATTGATAAGTGTATGCGCTTTTCCTCACACCATACACGATACTTTACTATATAATTTTAAATTTTATTGTACATTATATATTGGTACACTACATTGTATTATTTTCACTAGCATTATATTAGCTGATCATTAGTACACTGAGTAATGGTAGCATGCAGTGGCCGCACACATGTTTGTTTTTATTTTAAAGGGAAAGGAGAGGGGGTTATTTCGTCAGCCAAATTTTCTTTGAGCGGGGGGGGGGGGGGGGGGGGGGGTTAGCTGTAGATATTTGGAGTGAATTAAAAAACAGCCAAAACAGTATTTTTTGGGGTACATCACCCACCCCCCCCCCCCTACCCGCCCCCATGGGTACGCCTATGAATGGTACATTTTGTTTCATTCATTTCACATAATCTATACGACATCTTCGCCCTGAACCAGGTATTTTGCCATTGGTCTCTTCTCAATGACAATTTAAGTTATTTTTTAAAACGCCAGCGGCAATTTACGTGAGCTTTCGTAGATTGCATATAGCAGGTCAACAAATTGTTGGGTCACGTTACCCTACACTTCGTAGATTTGGGTGACCTGTTTCACAAAAGGTACAG